>JAGXJF010001857.1:0-263037 GCA_019208055.1 Stipa capillata
CCCAGGCCGGCGGGGTTAGCGGGCCGAACGCGGGGAGGAACGGGCCGGCCTGCGGGGAGGGTTAGCGGGCCTCGGCCTGAATAGGTTAGGGTTTTATCTCCTTTTTCCTTTTTCTTTATTCCAGATTCCTCCCTCTTATCATTTTATGTGCAAAACTTTGTCCAAATGTTTTGAAATTTTTACCAAAGGTTCTAAGTATTATTCTCAAGGTACTGTGAAAGTTTGAACCAATTTAGAGTTGATTTGAATAGGGACCTAGTTCAAACCTATGGTTTGACCTAATTCGACAGTGTGAACTGCAACTAGGTCATAGGGTTCTCCAAAAATTCTGAAATTTGGTATGGGGCTATTATTGTCATATTTAAGCCTAATTCCAAGATTTGGCAAACTTTCATGCACATTTGCTTGTCCATCTTCTTAACCCTAGTTCTTCGACACTTAGGGTTTGTCCTCGGAAGACCTAACCGAGTGGTATTGCACGTGGGTTTTTTGGGAAGGCAACCTTAGGGAGAAAAGAGGGGATGATCGAAAAGGGGGATTCATCGACGGGGTTCACTGACCCCCACCCCCTTGCTAGGGTTTTTATCGAAGTTCGACACTTCAAATAAATTGATTGGTGTTTGTTAACGTATCCACCGAGGATGAAATATTAACATATTCTATAAAATTAAATCGATATACAACTAAGTTTAAACAAGATGTGGTGATGATGATGCCATGTATGCATGAATGCAAGATGAAAGCTTAATCGTTAAGTTTGGGGATTACAAGCGGTGGAGGAGGATCCAGCGTCGCCTTTCTTGCTCTTGCCGGCGCGCGACATGATCGAGGTCGGAGGGAACGAATGGAAGAGCAAGCGGAGTCCTTGAAAGAGGAGAAAAAGCGGTGCACGGTGACGGGCGCCGGAGGCTTGTGGCGGTTTGAGCGAAGAAGACGAAGGAGCAGATGGGAACCGCCCTCCTCTGCGCATGCTTTTATGCAAAAGGAAGGTGAACCGCCCACCTGGAAATACGCTCCAGGTGGCCACGAAGTGCTGTAGCAACGGCCGCCCCGCACATGCCTCGCGCAACATTCGAGGAGCAATCATCGCGGCTCGGCGCTCCAAGCGCCCCGTCGTGAAAACTTTGCCCGGTCGACTGAGCGCATTTAATGCGGCAGTTGATGTGACAAAAAGCTTCCGCATGACATCGCCTGCAGTCGCATCGGTTCGTATGACCATGAGCCGGCTTTGACCGGGTCGGACGAGACAAGGAGGCAACACAGGCGGCTGCTGAATCGGACAGGGGTCGGCCTCGGCCCGCGGCACAAAGGCTACAACGGTTCTACCAAACAACCCGAGGCATACTGGCTGCGCACACTCGGAAGCAGACCAGCTCTGCAAACGGGTGTCGATGATCGACCCGAGTGGGTTCGCAGGTCACTCGGCAACACCCGAGCAAATGATGGACTTGGCATCCCCAGCGGCACAAGACGGTCTCTGATTCAGAGACAAATGCCGGAGTTCGAAGACTCAGTTCCGAAGCTAAACATCGAAAGCGTTCCCCTTCGGGTACAAGTTGGCAACGACCAACTCGGATAAGCCCAGACGTTGTTCAAACTCACTAGGAATTTATGATACGCCTCCCAGCAGGCCACTAGCCGACTTCCCCAGCAGGAAAACACGGGTATCATCGAGACTTAATCCACTATTGGCTCAAAACTAACCTTTTCAGGTACTTCGGGAGTCCATCAAGGTCTCTCTACGGTCGACTTGGAGGCGCGTGCAGCTCGCCCTCCAGACGGCGCGTGCATCGAGACCCTGAAGCACTGGGGGCTACTGACAGCGGGATCCCCAAGGGATAGGCCCAAGACAAGGAGTCGGCCCAATAAGCCTAGGGTGGCCCAAATCCACTGCAGGAGGCCCATTCGGCGGAGCAGCCTCGCGCAGCCCACTCGGATGTAACGTCCGGGTGCCATCAAGACCAGGCGTTACGACGACATCAAAGCAGACGTTACCCGGGCGCAATAAGTAGAGTTATGGCGCACATTAAGTAAGCCATAACCACGACCTAGCCGACTGGCCGAGTCAGCACTTGTAAAGCCTAGCCTTGCCGGCCCTATATAAGGCAAGGCTAGGGCTCCCACGCGAGGGGGACTGAGTTTCTTGGCTTCTTCTTCCTCTGAACGAGAACAACAACCACCATTTCTGTAATTCTCCTCACACAAGATCAGGAAAATATTTAGTAGGAGTAGGGTATTACATCTTCCATAGAGGGCCCGAACCTGGGTAAAATACTTGTGTGAACCGCCCTTGGAGCATCCTCTTGCGCCCCCAATCCTATATAAAAATGAGTATTGCCACGAAATCCCCGCGACACACCCTTTTGTCATAACAAACTCCCGTATGTTCATCTTATATTTATGTGTCCAGGAGGTCAGTGGCCTGTTCGTTAACCCAAAAAGGCCCAAATTCTGATTAAGGCCCAAGTGCTGCTTTAGTCTCTTGTACACTTTTTTTGGGCCCAAGGCCGACGTATGTACATCTGTAGGAATTTGGAGAGGCAGCCTAACCGACGTGTGTGCGCGTGTATTTTTCAGATTGGCGAACTGTCCAAGGTTTCTATAACTCCCCATCGAGTTCATCACCACACCCACAGCGCCTACCATTCTCCCCCATTGTTCTTCTACATCCTTCTTTCGCATCTACGGTGAGTTTAGTTTGTTCTTCTCTTGTTTTTTCCATCTTCTTTCCAACGCACGCTCCCTCCGTTTTGTCTCCATGCTGCCGGTTTATCTTCTTGGTTTTTGTTCTAGTTTGTGGGTGTTGTTTCATATGGTTGTAGTTTTCATCTTCCTCAATCCCTTTTGTGAATTTTTGATTGCACGTCTCTGCATTTTTTTGTGTGATGCAGCAGCATGTCAGTTCATACTTCACTGACATGCTAGTTTATTTGTATTTGTTTTTTTTTGTGTTTTCAAAAATTAACAGTTTGTTCTACGAGATGGATCTGTGTTTTTATTTCAACCTAGGTCCTCATCAGTTCACCCTAGTCGCAGTTTTTGTACTGTGCAATATGGTTAGCGGTTTCATCTTTTTCTAAAACAATCACAGTCTGCACTTCAAGACATATATACTATGATGCTACTTGCACTTTTTTTGTTTACAAAATGTGCAACTGGACCAATTATTCACCATATTCAAAATGTGCAATATAGATGGATAAGGGTAGCAACTACAACAAGCGCAAGATGGATCTGTTGGCGTCAGGTTCTTCTAGTGGCGATCAAGACAAGTCTGGGGAGAAGGTTTATATTATTGTTTTTGTTTTTAATAGGCTGATATTTCTTATTGTTGCATATAGGAATCTATTTCAATAGATATCATATTGTTCATGTTACATCTTTTTTTGTTGTTGATTTATATTTTTTTTCCTTTCAAATGTCCAATGCAGATTGTATGTGATGATGCAACAACAGCCAGAAACAAAAAAGCAGCAGTGGTTTTCAAGATGCGTGAGGTCACAAAGAATGCTCTGAAAGTTCCTTTTGGCGCATCTAAGACAGTTGTTTATGCCAATGTGGTGGAGAAGAATTTCACGCCCTCATTCATTGTTGGCTCAATTCTTGAAGACTACCTTGGCCGATTTAACTTCACTGTTGCTGACCACTATGTCCCTGGAGTTGTTGTGGTTGCGTTTGAAACATAAGAGGATGTTCGCGCTGTTACTGTTCACAACTTCAAATGGGGTCATAGCCTTGTTGGCTTCAAGAAGATTGATGTCATCATGCCTGCTAATCCCAATGCTAGCCGTTTGTACAAGGCAGAACCCTTCCCTCTAACTAGCGAGGAGTAGGGATAAGCACTAAATTATAATATGTGTGTTTTTGTATGAATTGTTTGGTGTGTCTTGATCAGTAAATTATCAGCACTTTTGTGTCCTTGAAATATATTGTGGATGTCTGCGAGAATAAATAACGCTATGATATGATGGTGTGGTACCATATGATGGTGTATATGGGCTAATATGGGCAAATACTTGTATACAGTTGAATGTAGTGATTTTTGCTTTTGTCTTTTGCATATTTTTTTGTTCTTTGATGTGACATGACATTGCGTGTCATGGTATGTATATAGAATTTTTTTGCGTTGCTGTTGTTAAGTGCAGGTATCAACATACATGGGACAACATCATGGGACAAGACAAGATACAAGATGGGGACACCTTGATTTTGGGGGTTTTTCCATCTGCTACACCTGCATCTACCTGGAACAAAACTCAGGTCCTGTCCTTTTTTTAATGTTCTTTTCGAATTCATGCTCCCTCAATATGCTACTGGTTTCTGCCTTTTCGAGCATGTGTATGCAATTCCTCACTAGAACATCCTACAAAAATTAAGTTAATGTTGTTGGATCAGTAGTCTGGCATAAAAATAGCTAAAAGATTTAATAAAGGAACATGCCCTTTATTTTGGTTTCAATACCTGCTGTTTTCTTATTTGCTCTTTTTTTTCTGGAATAGCGATTTATCCAAGTGCAACTTCGTGCAAGTAGCTATATTGTGATCGTGTCCTCCATACTGGCTACAAGTGATCTGTTGCTTTGTGAAAATTTCCTCCACCAATGTTTTTTGTCTTCCTTGGAGTGGAGGCCTGCCTTTAGGATTAGCATTTTTTGGGTCATTGAGTTGAATTGTTGGATTGCAGCCATCAACTTCATATCCTGGGAAGCCTTTTGTTTGGTTCGAACGTTGATGTTCATTCCTTTTGTTTTCTTCCTCTACAATAGTCATCCCATCCAACTTCTGTTCTAACTGCTTAATCTCATTGAGCAGGAATAAGTACTTCTCGTTTGTCTTTGACCCATCTGATGCCAAGTCTATTAATCTCCTAGAAAGTATATTGAATCTGAGCTAATTGCTGTGTGATGTCAATGTGACCGGCATGTTGCTTTGGTTATTTCTTACATCTTTTCTCTCTCTCGGCCTCCATCTCTGTATAAGATACTTTTCAGGCAGTTCTGAGATGTTTAGGTGTACAAGAACTTTGAGGACATGTGAACACAATATACCATCCTTTTAGAATTTAGCACAGATGTAGCTAAAATCCTCATTAAGAATGTCAACAAGTACTACGAAACTTCTGGGCCTAAATCCATCATTGAATGAATTGGCGACTTGAAAACCTCATACCTGACATTCTTTTCTACCTCTTCCACATGCAGTTTTGTTGTTAGCTTAATCTGATCTTGGAACCTGTAGAAAATTTTCCTGTTATACTTTTTTCCAGCCTGTCCTTCAATACCATAGTCCCCCCAGTATGTAGGATCTGTGGTCCTTGTTATGGAGTCTTGCTCCTTTTCATTTTCCTCAATCGTATCTGATATCCTTTGGTACTCAGCAAGGAAGCTTATAACACTATAAGTTGAACCAACATTATCTTTGAAAATGGCATTTGTCCCCTCACTTCTTGCAGTTGAGTGTATGAATGGGAAGAAATCCTTCTTGAAGTATACTAGTACAAACTTGTGTCTTGTATGCCACATATCTTCGAAATATTTTATGTGTTGTACTTGATACCTTTGTATCATTTCTGGCCACAAAGTTTCAAATTTGTCAACGAATTGTTCAAAATGTCAATGAACTCATTATGCAGGTTTGGCTTTGTTGCAAAGCACCTTGCGCACTTCTCTTCTGCTTTCTTTTTTATATGGAAGAGGCAATTTCTATGCTTTGTTTGTGTGAAGACAACTGGTATGGCCTGTTTCATCGCAATGTCCTATTATGTTATGATTGTAACCGGAGCTTTTCCACTCATGCAATGCATAAAGGTTTCAAACAGCCATTTGAAGGTGTCTTTAGTCTCATTCTGTAGGATAGCACAACCAAAAAGGCAATTGTCCCCATGTTCAGTGACACCAACAAATGGAGCAAATGAGAGGTTGTATTTGTTTGTTTTGTAAGTGGTATCAAAGCTGATGCAATCACCACACAATTCATATAATCTCCTTGAGTTCCCCTCTGACCAGAATATATTCTCGACTGTGTTCTCGCTATCTGTCTTGAATGCATAGTAAAATCTGGGATCATCTGATTGTTTCTTCCTGAAATACTCTAGCACCTGCATCATGTCATTTTGGTTGCTTTCTTTTCTTATTGCTGTTCTTATGTTGCTGACATCTTTCTTGGTGTATGGAACTGCTGACAGTCCACCTCGCAAATAAGATAGCATAGCCATTATTTTTCGTGTTGGTAGCTTCACTGAGTTGAAAGTTCTAATAAACAACTTTTCTTCATCTATCATATGTTTATGTGATCGTAGGAACCTAGCTTCACCCGGCAGGCTCAACTCGTGATTATGTTCCATGTCCAAACTTATGACAACCCACTTATCTTCTTTCAAGGCCACAACCATTTTTGCTTGGCAGTTCGTAATTTCTATAGTGTTTTTTTCCTCTTCCTAGTAACTTGGGTTGTATTTGTACCAGCTTTCAGCTTTCTCTTCATTTCTTTCTATTCTTTCTCTCTTCAAGTATCTCTTTATCGACAACCTTGCCTGATCTATTAGATCTAAATGTGTGTCTTGTCACATTAGTACTGCCTGGCTTCCTGCTGTGATAATTTCCAGCCTTTTTAGCAGAAAATCCACAGATCTCAGCATATTGATTGTAAAACTTGAATGCTACATCATCAGAGTCAAATGACATAATGTGAGGCACGTGATGGCTGCGGACCTCTTGGCTGCAAGTTTGTGCTGCAATTATACTCTCATTCTCAATGTAGAATTCTATGTCTTCCTACGATAGCTCTTCTCTTGCATGTGTGATGTTTCCGCTATTGGGTTGCACTGAGTCTTGTTCTGTTTGTTCTTGGCATTCACTATTAACTGATGTAAGTGTTATCTCCTCCACATTTGGACTGTCATTTGCATCAAACAGTTCAGATGTAATGTTTATCGCATTGTCATCACAACCATATTCTCCTAATAATTCTTGCAGGAGCTCACTATCATTATGATGCACATCTTCGATTCGTCCACTTATCAAGAACATTTTATTTTGAAATTAAATAACATGCAAGTGTCATATATACATATGTAAATGATTTTTCTTTTCCATGCCCAAAGTGCTTTACTGAGTTTAGTTGTTGTGGTTACACACCTTAGCCCCCATCGGCTCATGTAGCATGGTAGTGAAGCTTCCAAACAGATTCTGCAAAAGTGAAGTGCTAATATGTTGTTAGGATCAACAACATAATATGTATCTTTTTTGTTTCCATGTTGTTACCTTGTCTTTTGTCCACTTACCTCATTTCCAACAAATGGCTGGCTGCTCATGGCATGCATTTCATGCATCATTTTTGTGTACGATATATTTGCTCCTTGCGATAGATTAACCTGTAGTTTTTTAAAATGACTAACTTCATATATGATTTACTTTCTCTAGAACAAAAAAATAGCATATATATAACCCAGTTGCACATTTTTTATACCTGAGTTGCACTTTTTTTTGTGCAACTTAGGTATAAAAAATGTGCAATTGCTCAGTTCTTCTCAGGTTTACACACATTTTATAGACCTGAAATTACACATGATTTGTAAAAAGTGAAACAAATGTAAAACTTGATGTACCATTTTTTTTAATGCATGCATGTGCACACAAACAGATTTTTTAAAAAAATTACAATACAATCATCTACTTTTTCTTCATCAGGTACTGCTTGAGATTGAGCATCATTCGGCTGGGTAAACCACAAGAAGCAAGGTCAGTTCAAATAGTAGAACATGGACAACTAAATATTTAATTATTATTCACAACTAAGTTACAACAACACATATCCTCTCGTACCTGTTGATTGCCAAGCAAGAAAGGCCCATACAGATCCATGATCTCTATGTTACGTACAGTTTTTGAAGATCAAGATTAGATGTTAACATGTTCTTTTGTTTTTTTCCAAGATCAAATAGGTGAAAGTGATGGATGCATAGAAAAGATCTGGAAAAAAAGATTAGAAATTTTGCATTCACATACCCTGGCATGTGCTTGAGGCTTCTTCCATGTTTTTGGCTACAAGATCTGTGTCATGCTTGAGTTCATGTGTGTGTTCTTTTTTCTTTTTTTGTGGCTGGTGAGATGATGGAGGGGGAAGGCAGATGGGGGTGGGATCTTTTCTTTGCTGCGTAGTAGGTAAGAGGGAAGGAGGAAGGGGGTAGGTGATCCATTGATTCCCTTCCTTTTTTGTTGTGTAGCAGGTAAGAGGGAAGGAGGAAGGGAGAGGCTGATCCAGTGATTCCTTTTTTTTATTTCCTTCTTGGGGGGGGGGCTACGTATATTGGTGGGCTATTTTTCAGGGATTACAAGTCAGGAGTTACACGTCTATATAGGTGTGTAACATCAGTATTAGGAATATGCAATTGGGGTAGTTGCATATTTACAAGTCAGGAGTTGCACATTTTAAATTGTGTGCAACTGCAGTATTAGGGAATGTGCAATTGGGGGATACTTGCATTTTTTTTGTGTGTGCAACTCCAGTTTGGTTGCATTTTTTGTGCAATTACAGTTAGTTGCACATTTGCACACGTGCATTTGCAGTGTTAGGAAATGTGCAACTGGGAGATAGTTGCATATTTTTTATTTTTGTGTGCAACTCCAGTTAGTTGCACATTTGCACACATGCAATTGCAGTGTTAGAAAATGTGCAACTGGGTGTGCAATTGCAGTGTTAGGAATGTGCATTTATCACACGTGTGCAACTGCAGCAGTAACAAATGTACATTTGGGGTAGTTGAAGCACTTAAAAAAATTAAAATAAATTAAAACATAGAAAGATGAGGCGCTGAGATTCGTGCATTTTTTTTGGTGAGGCTCATATTGGGCCGCGTATGGGCCTCCGTGTGCTTTTTGTTTTCCTGTATGGGAATTAAAACATAGTCCAAACGCATAAATACAAGCAAACTTAAAGCCCATAGCCCATATGGTGAAAGCCCGCTCGGAGCATAGTGGGCCGACTTAAAGCCCGCAGCCAATTTACTGCTCGGGATACAGATCAAACAGGGGAAACAAGGACAACCACATGATGGTGATCAGATGGTTGCTAGAATCGACTGAGAAATAGCTATTTCTCAGTCGATTTAGCCATAGTCGCTCCCATTTAAAAATATATAACTACCTAATTATGCATCTCTATATCTAAAATTGCACATAATTTTTGAAATGTGTAACTACCTAGATCGTCAGATAGAGAACCCAAAATTATCGATTTAGAAACTGGCCAACTCTTTTAAGTCTTAAAGAAAGTCGCTACAAGAATCAGAATACCACGCTTCCTCTACGTGCCTGGCATATCCCAACTCAGAACACACATGCATGATTGCATGGATCACATTGGCTATAGCCAACCTCAACCGAATAAATAAAATGCAACACATCACGACTTCCCCCGACATCTCGGCCACGTCCCTTCCACTCGCGAAACTCGGCTACGCTCCCCTGCACGCGTGATCCCCGAGGCAATGTCCGGCGACTCTGCGTCCACGATGCTGCAGTACACGGGCATCGGCACTTTCGTCGCCATCGTCCTCTTCGGCCTCATCTACTACAGCCGGTCCATCACCACCCTCGCGCGCAGGGGCGACGCCGACACCGGGCACGACGCGGTCACGGCGGGCCCCGGCCTGCAGCTAGGCCTCGCCCCCGACGACGTCGCTGTACTCCCGACGTTCACTTACCAGGCCGCTTCGCCCGGTCGCTGGGGCGGCAGCTGCAAGGCCAAGGCTGTGGCGGCGGACAGCTGCACGGTCTGCCTCGACGAGCTCCGCGAGGGCGCGCTGGTGCGCATGCTGCCGTCGTGCAAGCACTACTTCCACGCGAGCTGCGTCGACGTGTGGCTCCTGTCGCACGCGACGTGCCCGGTGTGCCGAGCGAGCCCCGGGCCGGAGAAAGTCCGTCTGGGCGTGGCGTCCCTGTCGCCACCGCTCCCGCAGCTGCGCCGGTGCGGGGCCGGGGCGTCGCCCAAGGGTGGCGGGACGTCACGAGGGGAAGATGTTGTGACATCTAGGTCGCCGTCTCAAGTGATCAGGTCCCTGACGCATTCGGAGGTTTTCGTCCACATGGGCAATGCGAATTCGGTAATGTCGCCGTTGCCGACTAGGCCTAGCACGCCGGTGAGTGCAGTCTGTTGGTCAATATCGCCGTCTCCTGTGATGACGGGTTCGCATAGAGCGGAGGTGTAGAGTACTCGAAAGCATACTTTAGTTTTACGTAGCAAGAGATTCTGCCAATGCTTTGATTGGCTCAACAAATATGTACATTCAACTGAATCCATTTTGCCCGAAAGAGCAAAATCTTATTTATGCAAGAGATCAAAGCTTCCAAATACACTATTGACTATTATCTTTTCCTCTTACTTTTTTTAAATAAAAGAAAAAAATTATCATCTCCCAGTCTCTGCATCGAATAAATACACACAACCACAAAAGTTTACAAAGTCATAGTAATTAGCAGAATTAGCGGAGCAGCCTGCGCATTTGTGTGGCTACAATTGTTACACATTGTTTGCATATTAGTATTTTTTAGTCTGTCCGTTCTCCCTCGCGTCTGTCTGTTCTCTGTCGCTTCTAGCTGTTGTAAATTCTACCAGTGGTTGCCACGCTTTTCTAGTCTAGTTCATCTCCGTCCCCTCTTGACCTCTTTTCTAATACGGTCAAACTCATACATGTTACATTAATATTGGTCCTTCGTCACTACATATAGTGTGCTATTGAATGAAATCAAAATGCTAATTTTATTTTAATTTTAGTTCATCATTTCAGTTTTAGTTTGATAAATCCAAAAATTAATTTCAAAATTAATTTTAGAATTTCTATTTAGGGAAAATAGGGTTTTATTTTTTATCCACCTAATATATAAATTCAACGGCTAATTTTTATTTAAAATTAATTCTAAAATGTAGTTTAGGGAAATAGAGTTGTATTCTTTATCGACCTAGCTAATGTATAAATCCTAGTGGTAATTTCATTTAAAATTAATTTCAAATTTAATTTAGGCAAATTTAGTTGTATTATTTAGCCACTTAGTATGCAAATCCAATTGCTATTTCTCAGTTAAAATTAATTTTGAAATTTAAATTAACAAAATAGAATTATACTCTTTATCAAACAAATAAGAGTTATGAGGATGAGTAATATGTTAATACCATATACTGGGTAGTATCAGTATACCAATACCTTGGATATTCAGAACCATTGACATAGCAGCTCAGGAATCTAGAGATAACGAGTCCGTATGTAATAAGGGCAAGGAAACCTTTGAACTAGGAAGTTAATCCCTATGTTTAAGGATGACAGCTTAGGGATAAGTCCACAAACCCTACGACTCGGGTCATCTTCTATATAAAGGACCCGAGGACCCCCCAAGGGGAGGAGAGACTCAAGCAGATAGAATCAAAGCCATACACCAACAAGAAGCCTTCAGAGATTGAGCCCTAGCCATGTCAGAGCTCCAGTCTTACCTCCAATCTCCACGAGAAGACTCCACAAGCTGTCTAGATATACTCGGAAAAAGGCTTGACTAGGTTTAGATCTCATCTAGGATAGCCACTAACATCCCCCTTTTTAAGCTACTTGAGATTCAATATATATTAATAGGACGTAGGGTTGTTATCCCATAGGAGGCCCGAACCTTAATAAAAATCTTGGTTCGTGTTCCACGACACTGCTAGATAATGGTCCCAGAGGTCCCTACCCTCCAACAAATCTGCTTGTCTCACGACTACCGTAAGATCGGTGGTTTACCAATCATCGACAAGTTGTTTGCACCATTGATTTCTATAAACAATCTGATTCATCTATACTGTTATAATTTGGACCCGCCGCGAGCAACAGTGTTGATAATTAGCGTATGTGGTTGAATGTGATGGCTTCCTTTCCTATTGTTTTAATAACTAGAGGAGTGGCCCGCGCAACTTGCATGGTTAGATTTTTTTTGAGAATTTTAGGACATTTTCTATATTAATCTGCATCATTATAATCTGGTCCGGCCAAGTTAAGCGAGGTAGATATTGTTTTTTCTTTATAACTAGTCCGCATCATTATAATCTGGTTTCACCAAAATAAGTGGTATATATATCTTTTCTTTTGATCTAATTCTAATCTACACCGGGTATAATCTGGCCCCACCTAAATAATAGTGTAAATCTTTTATTTTTCCCTCGATTGATATTAGAATTTCTAGACTTTTGTATTAATATGAAAATTTTATCCCTCAAAACCAATGTGGCAGCTTGCAATTTTGAGAGGATAGTGCCATAAGTTTTTATCGAGATTTATTACGTTAACAAATATATACTTGGAAAACAATTACGTGTACACCTTTTCACTTGTTCTTACTAACAATGGGTTAATGTGCACTTTACTTTAGCTAATAATTTGAACGATCAATATATGTTGCCAGAAATCACTACAAAATATGTAGTATGGAAATATATTATTCCTTTCAATAGGTGAAAATGGGGTGGAAACTTTTGGATCGTCCATCCGACTGAAGGCTTCTGGAGCAGATATGGTTTAGAAAAAGTGATATCAGGTACTATCCATGTTCCATTCCGACCCCCATAAATATGACAAAAGGATACATGATGAGCGACATCCGTCTATATCCGCTATTTAGGGTTTTGTAATGGAAGTATCAGGATAATTTAATTCAGAATACTCAGAACAAGTTAACTTGCTCAGCCTCTAGATCTCAGCCCACCGGTGGCCATGTCCAGCTCATGGTATACTTCTAAATAATTTTCCATGAAAAGTGCCTTCCGTAGGTTAACTTCCTACTGTCTTGGAATCTAGCTACTACATGCATGTTATACATGTTATCCGATGACTTATACATCTATCAGTGACTGTACAGCAAGTGGAGACCATAGATGTATGAGTTAAATTTGCTTGTTGAACTGCAAATATAGTCGCATTTTGGATAGATTTTCACGTTGTGATATATGTGGTTTGTGTTCTCGCAATATCGATCGGGACTGTCTATATTCGACTCGCTCTGTATTTCATCCATATTCGTGACTGATACTATCTGCATCAGTATTCAAATTTGACACTATTCATATGTGACTCCGAGTAGAACTGTAGTTTTCGATATACAATAAGCGATAGTCGTGCGTGTCTGCTTTGATTTCACACCTGTAGATCACTCTATAACCACCGATTTTCTTTATCTAATACGTTGTTAAGCACGATTCTCCCCACGCTGAAACAAATTAAATATAGCAATCACATGTACAGTAATTTAGTTAATACATTATCTGAGCCAAGTATATCAATATTTCGTTTTCCATACCAATACAAAGCACGACTTCACGTGGGGTACTTTTCATCTCAGTGGTTCAAAAATATTTATTCCAATATCATAATTCTCATCAAATGGCTAGCCACAAAGTTAGACCCTTCCCTAATCTCTCCTATATTAGTTACACAATTAATCCTCTTAACAAACTCCTTTTCACCTATGCCTTTCATTTCCTCCCCTCCCCAACTCACCAGATGCACCTTTTTATATCTCGCGACATGAATTTGTGTAGGATCTCCACATGCTCTTTTATCATTTTGTTAGAATGCTTGCAATCCCCAATAATTGCATGACTCAGTAATAAATTTCTCACAAATTTTACCAATATATTATAACTGCTTTGATTTAAAATTGAAGGATGAAGATTCGGCTTTCACTTTCAAGGTTCAGATGACAATTTCTCCTGATTATTCTTGAGTTCCATGATATATTTCAATTATGCCTAAACGTGTTGTGAATCTTATATGTCTGGATGCTTTAGTTATAGGTTCAATGCTTTTGTTACAACATATTAGATGTACATGTGGCTTAGTTTACACTTGTCGACATGTGCATTGCATAATTCCATTGCTAGTAGAATTTAACACATTACATTGTGTTCGCACACTATGAGCTATAACTCATATAAGCTAATACTCCCTCCGTGTCACCATCTATGTAGTTTTAGAATATATGGAAATCAAACATTTTTAAGTTTGAACATCAATATAGAAGAACTTTTTAGCATCTACAGCACTAAATTGATATTACTTTCATAATATATTCTTGATGATGAATAGTACGGTTTCCTGCGAATTAGGGGTATCCGTATACAGAATCTCAGGACTTTAGGAAGGTACAGCATACCCGGTAAGGATCCCTGAACGGCAAGGTAACCCCTCTCAGGAAGGGAAGACTCCCCTTAAACTAGGAAGTCAATCCCGACGTTTAAGGAGACCAGAGTCCTACTCGGACGTAAGTCCACATCCGGTACGACCCTGGGAACCCCCTATATAAGGATCAGCAATCCCATAGGGGAGGACAGGTCTTTCTAGTCGCAGCACAAGCAGCATTGGATCTCAGGAGGCGAAGCCCTAGAAGACCCGCTGCCTCGAAGGAGTCGAGCCCGGCGGTTTAGCTAGATTAGTCTACGATTAGGCCTAGGGTAGCCACTAACATACACCCCCTATTGTAAGCGTGTTCTCCATCAATATATAGCAACAGGACGTAGGGTTATTATCCTGAGGGAGGCCCGAACCTATATAAAAACGGCTGTCCCCTGCTGTCAGAGCTCCTGGCGCTTGGGCCCTAGAGGTCCCTACCCCCCAGTAATCATCATTCCACGAATACCGTAAGATCGCTGATTCACCGATTGTCGACAGATGGCGCCGACCGTGGGGGACCTCTCCGGACCAAGCCGTCCAGGAAGAATCAGAGTGGGCAGGACGCGCAACTAAGCGCGATCAGATCCCAGTGCCGGTTGCCCAGCCCTCACGGTTTCGACCGAGGAGGAAGAAGCAAACCCGGCAGGAAAACCGATCGCAATCTCGCCCCATACTGGGTACTCGGACCAGGGTTTCTACGACAACTTTGGCCCAATGGACCCGTACCCGGTTACGGAGAGTACGCCCCTAGAGAGGACTCGGATGGCGAAGCAGATCACTTCAGAACCGAGTGCGCCAGGGCCTTCAGCGGGAAGTTGGTCTTGAACGACGACTTCCCGGCAGGAACAACCAGCCCCCATGGTTGGAACCTCTCCTGCAAACTCTGATCGTGAGAACGATCAAGATCATACCCACGTCGCGTCCGATGAGGACAACGTGATGGAATACGAGTACACATCGTCCAGCCAAGGACCTCGGATGGTACTCGCGATCGACGATGGTCGAGAAGGCCTCGAAGATCAGAATCTGCCCGGGGGCTCGCAGCAGCACAATGCGATAGCTGCCTCCCACATGAACGGGGGCTTACCCGCCGCCGGGGAGAGAACTCCTCGCCGGAACGGAGACCTGCCTGCCGCTGTGGAGAAATCGGGAACGAGGGAATACATGTCCCGAACTGCTCGAAGACTTACGGAAGTGCGCAATCTGCTGTCACAGCCTCCCGTGGCGGATTTATCAACACCCGCGGGTGTGCAGTGGCTGCAACGGCTGGGGGCTGACCTCCAAGAGGCTCAGAACTAGGCCGAGTCTTCTCGAGCCCAATCGGTGGCCCGTAGCTCTACTCGGGTGGACACCCCTCCTCCGCTAGAAGAACGCGATCGAGAGGGACGACACCCCAGGAACAGGTCTCCTCAGGAGGAGCCACCGGTTGACCTCCGAGAATAGCTCGACAAACGCCGCCGCCAAAGGCGCCAACAGGAGCAACAGCCTTCTCGGAGAGACCACGTACAAAACGCCAATGGTCGGGACCAAACCTCGACCTCGAATAGCGGCGAGAATACGCCTTATCGGGGGTCCTTCAGTGGATGCTAGGCGCTATCCCAGGAACTCCGTCAGGTACGCTGGCCTTCTCGTTTCAAGCCCAGCTCGCTAGAATCATACGACGGAACCACGAATCCCATGGAATTCCTTCAGATCTACACCACCGCGATCGAGGCAGCCGGCGGGGACGAGAAGGTTATGGCCAACTATCTCCCTACCGCCCTCAGAGGAGCCGCTAGGACGTGGTTGACGAATCTACGCCCAGGAACTATCCGTTCGTGGGGACAGCTATGCGACATGCTGCTCGGGAACTTCCAAGGTACCTTCCCAAGACCTGGTCGGGTCGACGATCTATTTCTTGTCGTCCAGCGACCAGGCGAGACCTTCTGAGAGTTTACCAAGAGGTTTAGTGCTATCCGCAACACTATCCCTGAGATAACGGACTCGGATGTCATCCGCGCCTTCACTCGGGGCAGCAGAAACGAGATGTGCACGCACGACCTGATCATGCGGCCACCGAAAACCACCAGGCAACTCATGGATCTGGCCGAGAAGGCCGCTTGTGTGGAGGAAACCCTGCGCTATATCAAACAACAGCAGGGTGAGTCGACCAGTTCTCCCCTCCGGACGGAGGGCGATTCGCGTAAAACTAAACGCAAGAAGAAATCCTCCGGAGGGAACAAGGAGAAAAGGATCAGAGCCGACGAGGTAATGGCCGAGATCTCCGAGAAGCGCACCTGGCGACCACGCCCCAAGGATAAACCTACCACGTGCTCCGACAAGTCGTCCAAACCCTGGTGCGATTTTCATCAAACTGATTCGCATGATCTGCGACAGTGTCGCATCTTCAAGAAGTATCTTCGGGAAGAAAGAGAGAGGTTCCGCGAGGAGAAACCTCAGGTCACTAATAATAGTCGGGAAACGACTTCCGACGACGATGACTCCACTCCTGAGCCTTGCCAGGGGCATGTTAGAGCAATCGAGCACATATTCGGGGGCTCAACCTCTTACGAATCCAAGAGGCAATACAAGGCGATCGCCCGAGAAGTTCTCATGAGTGTTCTTGTCACGGACCCGGAATTGCATATGACTAAGGGAACCAGTGGTCGCCAAGGGCCGAAGGACCAGTCGACCTGGTGGCACGGTACCTGCACCGTACTCACCGAGGTGGAGTGATCCGACACCTGACCAACACAAGCCGGTCGGAAGTGACTAAACTGCCCAGAGCCACATACGGTTCCCTGACCCGGTGAAGATTCAGAATCATTCCCGAATCAATGCGAATACCGGAAATAAACGATAAAGGAAATATTAAAATCCAGCATGTATGCATGATAAGGGATGGTATCTACAGGTGTTCATGGTAATGATGTGATGCCGAGGAACTAGAACTACATGCATAGTTTGAGGTTGAATTGTTGTGGTTACAGGGAATGCAAACCAGGCATGCATGTTATGTTAATGGGTCTCGATGAGTTAGGGTTACGCCGTTAGTGGCGGGGCATGGCAAAAATGTTCAATGTGTTAATATCAGGTTACAATATGAAATACAAGTCCCATGCGAGTGAAAATGTACTAATCGGAGCTACGGTGGAAGAGCTAGGGTTCAACGATTCGCGGCAATAGCAAAATGGCAAACCCTACATAACATACTGTGCATGTGCTCAAAATTAATTTTTGATTCGTTCAGATTGTAGAGAATTTCACGAGCTTTCTAAATATATAAAATTTACCAAATTTGGGCGTGTGGTTTGAAAGTTAGGGCTGTTTGAAATTTTATACAAAATTAACCCTAAACAGTCGAAACCCTAAATGCTAGGTACACCCGAACCCTACCCAGCACTAAACCTAAAATCCCACGCGCACCCGAGCTAACCTACTCTGGATTCCAGCTCCTTAAACCTTCTCTGGATGACATGCAGGCCCCGGATGGCAGGGCTAACTGGGCAGCCAATACCCAGTCAGCAGCTGACTGGACTCGGCCAGCCAGCCAGTGCCTGCCACGCGGCCACCTGCCTCTCTCTCCCATCTCTCTCTCTGGTCCGGCCGGAGCAACAGCCCGACGGCGGTGCCCTCGTCGGAGAGCTTACCGGAGCTAGCCCCGGAGCCCTGCTAGGCTCGGGGAAAGGGCCAGATGACCGGGAGCTCACCCTGAGGAGGATGCGGTGCTCGGGGAGGGCGGAGGAGGTCGGGAAGGAGGCCGGCGACGAGGGAGGCGGCGGTGAAGCTTCGGGTCGTCGCGGCGGGGCTGCCTCGAGCGTGGATCTACGAAGGGGAGAGCACGGGGAGGTTAAGGAGGAGAAGCAGGTCCTTTGGAGCAAGAAAAGGGGAAGAGGGGAAGACCGGAACGGCGAGGGGAGGCTCGTCGGAGTGGAGGCCGGAGTTGGAGGAGACCGCGGCGGCGAGGGGCTTCCGGGGACGGATCTGAAAAACCGAAGAATGGGGGAGGTTAAGGAGGAGATGGGCTTGCTTGGGATCGAGGCAGAGAAGCTCAGGGCTCACCGGAACGAGGTGAATTGCTCACCGGAGTCGGGACCGGAGGCGAGGAAGACGACGACGCAGAGGAGATTCACAGCGGGGGAAAGGGAGAGGAGGGGTGGCGCTAGGGTTCCGAGGGCGTGGGGGAGCTGTCCGAGCGAAGGGGCTCTTTTATGGGGCGGCGCGGGGCTTCGGACCGCCGGTCGGAAGCGGAGCACCGCCCACTGCGGCCAGCCCGCGGCGGCGACGTGGAGGGGGAGGGATGACAGGCGGGCCCGGGGCGCGACAGCGGAGAGAGGGGAAAGCTGATGCGTGGGGTCGGGCTATCAGCGAGAGGAGAGGGGAGAGCGCGCGCGCTGGCAGGCCGATTGGGCCGGCCGAGTAGGCTTCCGGCCCAGGGCAGTTAGGGTTTTGATTTCTTTTTCTTTTTCTTTATTCCAGATCCACTCCCCACGTTATTTTATGTGTAATCTTTGCTCCAAAAATTTTGAAATTTTTGCAGGACCTTCTAAACATTATTTATGAGTTACTGTAGATGTTTGAATCAATTTAGAGCTTGTTTGGATGGGTATCTAGTTCAACGCTAGGGTTTGACCTAATTCGACATTTTGAACTTCAACTAGGTCTTAGGTTATTCCAAAAATTGTGAAATTTGGCATGGAGCTCACATCTCCCTATTCAAGGTCATTTCCAAGATTTGGTAAAATTTTATGTACCTTAACTTGCTCATTTATTCAACCCTAAATCCTGTCTCTTTTAGGGTTTAGAATCGGAGTCCGATGGGGCTATCCTTTCAGGTAGCTTGTGGATCAACCTTGGGCATGAAAGTGTTGGGAAATGGTTCCACCCTCCCACATGCTAATACTAGTTTGAAAAGTTGAGAATTTCAAATAAGTTGATTGGTGTTTGTTTAATATCCACTGAGGATGAGATATGTACATATTCTATAAAACATAATCATATTGCCTCTAAGTTTAAATAAGGTGTGTGGGGATGATGATATGTATGCATGAATGCAGGCAAACACCTAGTTCGTTACAATTGGGTATTACAAGACCTACCCCCCTTAAAAAGATCTCGACCCGAGATCTCTAACGATCGACAAACAAGGTTGGAAACTCGGTCTTGAGCCATTCTTCGCGTTCCCAGGTGGCTTCATCTTCAGTGTGGTTGCTCCACTGGACCTTCAGGAAATTGATGGTACGATTTCGAGTCCACTAGATCTTCGTGTAGTACTTCCATTTCAGGGTTGGTCTTTGTTTCGGGGACGCGATGGCAAGCTTTTAGCTGAGACACATGGAAGACATCATGTAATCGAGACAGCTCAGGCGGTAGTTCCAACTGATAAGCCACGGTCCCTCGTTTGGCTAGGATCCGATACGGACCGATATAACGAGGAGCTAGCTTTCCTTTCATTGCAAAACGGCGGATACCTTTGAATGGAGTGACCTTGAGATACACACTATCTCCAATTTGAAATGTAACTTCTCGGCGATGAGGGTCGGCATAGCTTTTCTGTCTTGACTGGGCTTCACGAAGACGCTCTCGGATGAGTTGGACTAAGTCTTCGGCTTCCTCAATTGGATTAGGTCCAAAGAATTGCCTCTCGCCGGTCTCGGACCAGTTCAATGGAGTCCTACACTTCCTTCCGTAAAGTACTTCAAAGGGTGCCATACCGAGACTGGCTTGATAACTATTATTGTAAGCAAACTCTGCATACGGCAAACAATCCTCCCAATTGGAGCCCAATGTGAGTGCACACGACCTCAACATGTCCTCTAGAATTTGATTTGTCCATTCAACCTGACCTCCTGTTTGAGGATGAAATGCGGTGCTAAAGGATAAGGAAGTCCCCATAGCCTCGTGTAGACATTTCCAGAACCGGCTGGTGAATTGAGTGCCTCGATCTGAAACGATCCTCTTGGGAACACCATGGAGACAAACGATCCGGGAGATATACAATTTTTCCAGTTGGCTCACTTTATGGGTGGTCTTCACGGGGATGAAGTGGGCAACCTTGGAAAGGCGATCCACAATCACCCAGACTGCATCATTGCCCTTCGGAGATTTTGGCAAGCCTACTACAAAGTCCATACCAATTTCTTCCCATTTCCACTCAGGAACAGGGAGTGGCTGAAGCAGGCCTGCGGGTCTTTGGTGCTCGGCCTTCACACGACGGCACACGTCGCACTCGGCAACATATTGAGCAATCTCCCGCTTCATTCGGGTCCACCAAAATCGGCGACGAAGGTCTTGGTACATCTTAGTACTGCCAGGATGAATGACCAACTGGGAGTTATGAGCTTCCTGGAGAATTAAGTCCTTTAGTTCCTGATCCTTGGGCACCACAAGTCTTTTTCCAAACCACAGAACTCCATTCTCATCTTCGGTGAAACAGGTCGCGGTACCGTCCTTCACTTTTTCCCTGATTTTCTGGATGCCGACATTCTGAGCTTGGGCAGCCTTGACTCGGTCTTCCAGGGTTGGTTTTACTACCAGGGTGGTAAGGGTACCATGCTCAACTATCCCGAGGTTGAGCCGCTGAAAGTCTTCATGGAGGGGTGGTTGCTGCGCTTGGATCATTGCATTGTTGCAATAGGCCTTCTGGCTAAGAGCATCTGCTACGACATTCTCCTTGCCGGGGGTATAGTTCAGACCCAAATCGTAGTCCTTAATGAGCTCAAGCCATCTTCTTTGGCAAAGGCTCAAATCTGGTTGGGTGAACAAATATTTCAAACTCTTATGGTCAGAATAGATTTCGCAACGATTACCGATGAGGTAATGGCGCCAAATCTTCAGGGCATGCACCACGGCGGCCAATTCCAAGTCGTGGGTAGGGTAATTGACTTCATGAGGACGCAATTGACGTGAGGCATAGGCCACTACGCGACCCTCCTGCATGAGCACACACCCTAACCCATTTCGAGAAGCAGCACAATAAATCTCGAAGTCCTTGTGGGTGTCCGGAAGGATAAGCACTGGGGCTGAGGTTAACCTCTTCTTGAGCTCTTGGAGACTCTGTTCACATTTATCGGACCACACAAACTTCTTGTCCTTCTTCAACAACTCTGTCATTGGCTTCGCTATGGAAGAAAAGCCTTCAATGAATCGACGGTAATATCCTGCCAACCCTAGGAAACTGCGGATTTGTGTAACCGACTTAGGCTGTTTCCACTCTTGGACGGCTTGCACCTTGCTCGGGTCGACAGCAACACCTTCAGCTGAGAGCACATGTCCCAAGAATTCCACTTGGTGCTTCCAAAATTCACACTTCGAGAATTTTGCATAGAGACGATGCTCACGGAGCTTGTCGAGCACCAACCTCAAGTGGTCTTCATGCTCAGGTTCCGACTTGGAGTAGATGAGGATGTCGTCAATGAAGATGACCACAAAGCAGTCAAGATACTCTATGAATACGGAATTCATGAGTTGCATGAAGGTGGAAGGGGCATTGGTCAGACTGAAAAACATAACCGTATACTCATATGATCCGTATCGGGTGGTGAAGGCCGTTTTGGGGATGTCTTCGGATCTGATTTTTATTTGGTGGTAACCCAACCTGAGGTCAATTTTGGAGAAGACACATGCTCCGGTCAACTGATCGAATAGGTCATCAATCCTGGGAAGAGGGTATTTGTTCTTCACTGTGAGCTCGTTCAACGGGCGGTAGTCAACTACCATCCTCAGGCTTGAATCCTTTTTCTTCACAAACATGGCTGGGCAGCCCCATGGTGAGGAACTTGGTCTAATGAAGCCCTTGCCTTCGAGCTCCTTAAGTTGCTTCTTCATCTCCAGCAACTCATTTGGGGATATTCGATACGGTCGCTTCGAGACAGGGGCGATTCCAGGGGGAAGGTCGATGACGAACTCCACTGCACGATCTGGGGGCATACCAGGCAACTCTTCAGGGAAGACGTCCGGGTACTTGCATACTACTGGAACGAGCTCAATTCCCTGTTCCTGGGTACCACTCAGAGCAAAGAGACACCCTGATGGGGACGAGGACACGAACATCACTTCTTTACCAGAATCAGAGGTAAGGGACACTGATCTTCTGGCACAGTCTATCTTGGCTTTATGCTGGATCAACCAATTCATGCCCAATATAACATCTAACCCGGCTGATCCCAGAACTACCATGTTGGCCAGAAACATCTCTCCACCAATCTCTACCTTAACACCCTCGCAAACCAGCTCGGTTTTCATTTCCGAGCCGGGTGTTGCAACAATAAGGGGATGATGCAATGCTGATGATGGGACATGGTTATCATGCACAAACTTGCTGGAGATAAAGGAATGAGATGCTCTAGAATCAAACAGAACAGTTGCAGGAGTTGAGTAAACGGAGAGCGTACCCAGCACCACTTCTGGCGCATCCTGCGCTTCCTCGGCTGTGATGTGGTTCACTCTGCCACGACCGGCAGCTTGAGGCTTGTTGTGGGCTGGACCCCTGACCTGATGGCCTCCACTCTGCTGTCCTTGCTGCACCTTGGGGGCAAAGGAATGTCCAGTGCGCGGTTGGTGGCAATTGTTCGCGAAGTGCCCCATATTTCCGTAGTTAAAGCACCGCACCTTACTTAGGTCAAGTGACGACCGCGGCTGCCCTCCTGGGGGCGGGGCTGATATCCTTGCTGCTGGGGACGAGGAGCAAAACCTTGCGGCCTTGGAGGATACTGTCCCGCGGGACGGGGTGGTTGCTGCTGCCACACCCGCGGCTTTTGCGAACTGCTTGCAGCAGATCTCAGCGCCTCCCTCTCGCGCTTTCGGGACTGACTGAGAGCTGCTTCCTTCGCCTCTATTTTGATCGCCTTGTTCACAAGCTGCTGAAAGTCTTGCACATCCACAGCGGCCAACTTGGCTTGCATCTCTTCATTCAACTTTTCCATGAACTTCTCCATCTTGTCCTCATTGGTGGAGACTTCTCGAGGTGCGTATCGGGCTAGGTGGTTGAAGTCGTGGAGAAATTCTAACACTGACTTCTTTCCTTGTCGGAGATCACGGATTCTTCCTTCTTCAGGGCCATGATGCCATCGGGGATATGGAATGCACGAAAGCCGGTTCGAAACTCGGCCCAAGTGACCACATGGCTGGGGGCTTGCAAGGCCAGAAAATTCTCCCACCAGTCTGCTGCAGCTCCTTCCAGGTAATGGGAGGCGAAGTTGACCTTCTCTTCTTCGGCACACTGGGCCAGCTGAAGCTTCCTTTCAATCATGCGGATCCAGTTATCCGCTTCAAGAGGGTCATCGGCCTAATCAAAAGTGGCTAGTTGCGTCCTCTGAAAATCAGACAGACTGCCTCTGCCTTGACCACCTCCTGCGCCTTGATTGCGCACTAGCTGCTCTAGGATTCGGTTCTGGGTTGCCAGCAAGTCCGCTACGCTGGGCTGCTAAGGGGGAGGTGGCACTTCTTCTTCTTCACGCTCACGACGCCCGCGAGCGGCTCCACGGGTTCCAGATGCCATGCTGCTGAAATCAGAAGACACCGGATGAGTTAAAGGAGTTGAAAACTTGGGAAATCAAGGACATTTCCACAGGGGTATGGCAAGGTAACCAAGGATGTGGCACGTCATTTCATACGCACTTTCACGAGAAAATGAGGCACAAAACAATGGCAAGGAAAATTGACGCTAACACACGAATACATTGATATGATCGTCAGAGTTCATGCGTGGGGCTGCGGTTTAAATCACCCTTATGGTGAAATAAACATCAACAAGGTGTCAAAATGGCAGCCACCAATACCCAGTTACATGGTTCCAAAAGATGCCTTAAGCCTAGAATTTGGTTCAGCTTACACCATAAAAGAGACCAACATCTTAACACTAAAATCCAATCAGCACTACGACGACTAACTATTAGTGCTAGATACTTCCGAATCCTATCCTTTAACCACTCATCCTACTCTTCGTCGGTCGGTGGGTTACTGGTGGTGTACCACACACGAATCGACGGGTCCTCTTCTTCTTCTTCTTCTGCAGCGGCTTCATAGGTAGGGACTGGAGCGGCTGGTGTCGAGGTACCTCCTTGTGAGGATTTTGGGGTGAAGAGTCGCAGGTACTCACGGGATGTCATCCTCTTGCGTGGCTTTGTTCCAAAACTCTGGGGTTGATTGGTCTCACAGGGCGGAGTTGGGGTCGGCTCTTGTACTGGAACATAAGGGCTCTCGCCCCATGACTCATCTTCATTCGCCACATGACATCTCCGACGCAATTCAGAACGAAGCTTGCGGTTAACTCTTGTCAGCCGTTCCACCTCTCGAGTAGCTTTTCCATAATCCAAATACAACCCATCATACATTATTTCCGCCGAAACAATGTGATTGACTGTCTCCAGCTCAGTCTCTTCTTCGTCGTCGCTTGGCGCTGGTACCATAATATTATTGCCTCCATTACTTGCCTGGGGAATGAGACGGAACTGGGAGAATAGGAAGATCTCATCAAAATGATGTCGTATATAGAGGACTGCTTTCCTAGCTGCTTCAAGTCGGGCATCATTGTCACTAGCTCTGGGTGCTGTAAAAGTCTGATCCAAATCAGAAGCTCTCACTGTGACCCATCCCATCCAAAAGTGAGCCTTCCCGTGAACCTCATAGGTCTTGGCGTGGAAAGCGGGGAGGTCTTCCTGGGGCACGCCAAGGTATTCCAACATTCTCCATAACAGGGTGGCCCAACTTCCCAGCTGGCTTGGGTCGGTCACAATGTTGTACACCATCCTATACAATTTTAGGATTAGAGAGGGTAACATTAGTCACACAAAGAAAAACAAATGCAATAGAGGAGAACATTCAGAACTAAGAGTGATGAGGGTAAGGAATAAATAGCAATCTACTTACAAATTTTAAACATAGGGTTTAACTTTTTAAATAGTTTTCTCGGCAACGCCAAGTCCTATCTAACGACCACCTGCAATTGGCTTCCTACGGTCAGCTCGGCTCTGATACCAAGCTGTCACGGACCCGGAATTGCATCTATACTACCTTATAAAAGGGAGAGTTTTTCCCTCTTATCTTCGACTCAATCTACACCGTTCGATCATGATCATCCAAGGGCTAATATTATTTTGATGGTCCGCCACCTAAAAATTACCCACCATGCCATTCACTTAAAGTTGAAAGTAATTACCCACCATTGCCCTTACTTAAAGTTGATAGCAATTACCCACCATTGCCACTGCTATACCCTCTAGCACCCTCTCTCCCGAATGCACCACGCGTGGCCGCCGCTGCCCATGCCACGCTTTGGCCGTGCCCGTGCGCCACTGCCGTTATCTCCTTTGACGCAATGCAGTTGATGGTCTGGCTATACCATCCGACGAAACAATAATCCTGTCCTACGCTGATCCAGGCCGCGCCGCTCTCCCTTGATCCCACGCTCCTCTCGCCACCCTCCCAGCGCATCGCTCGTGCATCACCGTCTCTTTTACTCTACAAGTGACACGGTTGCCGACAAGAAGCCGACGAGCCCCGACAGTGGCAAAGGCGTGCAGGATGCGCGGCGCCAAAACACAGGGGCGGGACCATCTCCTCCCGCTGCCGCCCCTTTCTGCACCACCGCTGCCCCATTTCCTCCCGCCGTCGGCACCTGCCACCGCCAAGCATCACCCTGCCGCGACCTTTCGACGCTGCAACACCATCGAGGATCGCGCCGTATTCCCCCTACCACCCGACGATCTCTACCACGTCCTCCTCCACACCGGCCTCTCCCTGCGCGGGCCTCCACCTTGCACACACAGCCTCCGCGACGCCGCCGCCGCCAGCAATCTCCTCCACTAGCCGAAGCAGCTCACGCGCTAGCGGAAGCTGCGCCACGTTGACGAGATTGATGTGCTGCTCGCTATCTCAACATCGACAGCGTGTCCTCCTCGCCACTGCAGTCCAGGACAATCCGCGATCCGAAAAATAGATTGAGCGAGAAGCATTTGTATTGTGTCATTGGTTATATTCGATGTTATTTTTTTGACAATACATATTCATCATTCTTTACTATTTCATAGGAACAATGGTGTCTATTTTCTTTTTGTACCATCTTCATTCGTAAGTTCTTGTAGCCACTTAAACATCATTTTCGGTGAAATGCATGTATAAACAGAAAAAAATATTTATAAATGTTAGAATATATTTTTAACGTTTAAATTATGTTAGTCAAGACGTGCGTTGCATGTGCACGATTACTAGTATGACTAAGGGAACGAGTGGTCGCCAAGGGCCGAAGGACCAGTCGACCTGGTGGCACGGTACCTGCGCCGTACTCACCGAGGTGGAGTGATCCGACACCTGACCAACACAAGCCGGCCGGAAGCGACTAAACTGCCCAGAGCCACATACGATTCCCTGACCCGGTGAAGATTCAGAATCGTTCCTGAATCCTACCACGACAAACAAGATCGGAGGAGCCCGGCGATTCTACCCACACCCTAACCTAGCTCGAAAGCCAGTGGGTCGCTCGAAAACCCGGTAGAACCCGCCCACACCCTGCCTGGCCGGCACAGCATCTCAGCCAGCGGGTCACTCAACCAATTCCTGCTCGACTTAGTAGAAAGAGGAACGGCTTAGACTCTTCACGACATACCCATACACTTCATATCATTCACGCACTGTGTATGAGCAGCCTGAATAACAACTTGTATACCACAACAAAGCTCTACAATACGATATCACTAGCAGCTGTCCACATCGGACTATAAGATTACATCAGTCGGTCATAACCGAAAACATATCCGAGTACGGAGTAATTAAACAACAGCGGAAGAAAAGTAAATGAGTCCCACAGAGGCGCATTTAACCGCTGACCAAAAGTCACAACCTATCCCATGAGTCGAATAGCTAACCAAGGAAAACCACACACTAGGCATCGTCGAAGAATTCCTCGACCGCTGGCTCACCTGCAATGATCTAGGAATATCCTAGGTGAGTACGGGGTACTCGCAAGACTTATTCGTGCTTGATTAGATGTCCTACACATACTAGTTATAACCAAAAGTAAACATGGTGCAATTCTAATTAACAAGGCATAATCATACGAACAATTCACTGACAGGAGAAGACATATCAGAGTAAACCACTACCAAACCAGATTCCATGCAACTTAATGGAGGAACGGGATGAATACCCACTAGTCACATGTGCACCTCAAAATACAGTTACAATGGCTCTCTCTTGCCATCGCCCAACTACTTGGAACAGAATAGATGTGCACATTGACAACGAACCATCACGACCACACATTCATTTTATCTCTCGGACCATTACCGGCAACCGATCACCCTGAGTGTAAAGAGTGCCTTATCCCTTGGAGGTTGCAAGGCTCCAAGGGTCTTAGTCTTACCTCAACTACACCCCAGCCTCGATGCCGCTAACGTCCACGCGTGACAAGGGGAGTAATCACGATGGAGTCACCTCAGGGTTGGTATCGCGACAACTTCTTACACCTGGTCGCGACAGACGTTCCAAATGATACCAACCTTTATCCACCGGACACTTTCCCTTCGGCTCTCACATCTCACCTTAGTGGGTTCAAATACTTATTTCATCAGGCTAAATGCAACCATAACTAGACATAACTTGCAACATACCCTAACCATGCTAGTTGAACTGAACTCAATCACAAGGTACAAATGACGATACAAACATCAACATATTTATAAATAAAGACAGGTACTGAACAATAAAAAGATGCAACAAGCTCTGCTTGCCTTGCTCGAACTGCTCTTGATCTGGCGTTGAGTCGTGAGTCTGGAGGTCTCCTTCTTCGAGCTCTAGTGTAATCAATGCGAATACCGGAAATAAACGATAAAGGAAATATTAAAATCCAGCATGTATGCATGATAAGGGATGGTATCTACAGGTGTTCATGGTAATGATGTGATGCCGAGGAACTAGAACTACATGCATAGTTTGAGGTTGAATTGTTGTGGTTACGGGGAATGCAAACCAGGCATGCATGTTATGTTAATGGGTCTCGATGAGTTAGGGTTACACCGTTAGTGGCGGGGCATGGCAAAAATGTTCAATGTGTTAATATCAGGTTACAATATGAAATACAAGTCCCATGCGAGTGAAAATGTACTAATCGGAGCTACGGTGGAAGAGCTAGGGTTCAACGATTCGCGGCAATAGCAAAATGGCAAACCCTACATAACATACTGTGCATGTGCTCAAAATTAATTTTTGATTCATTCAGATTGTAGAGAATTTCACGAGCTTTCCAAATATATAAAATTTACCAAATTTGGACGTGTGGCTTGAAAGTTAGGGCTGTTTGAAATTTTATACAAAATTAACCCTAAACAGTCGAAACCCTAAATGCTAGGTACACCCGAACCCTACCCAGCACTAAACCTAAAATCCCACGCGCACCCGAGCTAACCTACTCCGGATTCCAGCTCCTTAAACCTTCTCTGGATGACATGCGGGCCCCGGATGGCAGGGCTGACTGGGCAGCCAATACCCAGTCAGCAGCTGACTGGACTCGGCCAGCCAGCCAGTGCCTGCCACGCGGCCACCCGCCTCTCTCTCCCATCTCTCTCTCTGGTCCGGCCGGAGCAACAGCCCGACGGCGGTGCCCTCGTCGGAGAGCTCACCGGAGCTAGCCCCGGAGCCCTGCTAGGCTCGGGGAAAGGGCCAGATGACCGGGAGCTCACCCTGAGGAGGATGCGGTGCTCGGGGAGGGCGGAGGAGGTCGGGAAGGAGGCCGGCGACGGTGAAGCTTCGGGTCGTCGCGGCGGGGCTGCCTCGAGCGTGGATCTGCGAAGGGGAGAGCACGGGGAGGTTAAGGAGGAGAAGCAGGTCCTTTGGAGCAAGAAAAGGGGAAGAGGGGAAGACCGGAACGGCGAGGGGAGGCTCGTCGGAGTGGAGGCCGGAGTTGGAAGAGACCGCGGCGGCGAGGGGCTTCCGGGGACGGATCTAAAAAACCGAAGAATGGGGAAGGTTAAGGAGGAGATGGGCTTGCTTGGGATCGAGGCAGAGAAGCTCGGGGCTCACCGGAACGAGGTGAATTGCTCACCGGAGTCGGGACCGGAGGCGAGGAAGATGACGACGTAGAGGAGATTCACAGCGGGGGAAAGGGAGAGGAGGGGTGGCGCTAGGGTTCCGAGGGCGTGGGGGAGCCGTCCGAGCGAAGGGGGTCTTTTATGGGGCGGCACGGGGCTTCGGACCGCCGGTTGGAAGCGGAGCACTGCCCACTGCGGCCAGCCCGCGGCGGCGTCGTGGAGGGGGAGGGATGACAGGCGGGCCCGGGGCGCGACAGCGGAGAGAGGGGGAAGCTGACGCGTGGGGTCGGGCTGTCAGCGAGAGGAGAGGGGAGAGCGCGCGCGCTGGCAGGCCTACTGGGCCGGCCGAGTAGGCTTCCGGCCCAGGGTAGTTAGGGTTTTGATTTCTTTTTCTTTTTCTTTATTCCAGATCCACTCCCCACGTTATTTTATGTGTAATCTTTGCTCCAAAAATTCTGAAATTTTTGCAGGACCTTCTAAACATTATTTATGAGTTACTGTAGATGTTTGAATCAATTTAGAGCTTGTTTGGATGGGTGTCTAGTTCAACGCTAGGGTTTGACCTAATTCGACATTTTGAACTTCAACTAGGTCTTAGGTTATTCCAAAAATTGTGAAATTTGGCATGGAGCTCACATCTCCCTATTCAAGGTCATTTCCAAGGTTTGGTAAAATTTTATGTACTTAACTTGCTCATTTATTCAACCCTAAGTCCTGTCTCTTTTAGGGTTTAGAATCGGAGTCCGATGGGGCTATCCTTTCAGGTAGCTTGTGGATCAACCTTGGGCATGAAAGTGTTGGGAAATGGTTCCACCCTCCCACATGCTAATACTAGTTTGAAAAGTTGAGAATTTCAAATAAGTTGATTGGTGTTTGTTTAATATCCACTGAGGATGAGATATGTACATATTCTATAAAACATAATCATATTGCCTCTAAGTTTAAATAAGGTGTGTGGGGATGATGATATGTATGCATGAATGCAGGCAAACACCTAGTTCGTTACAATTGGGTATTACAGTTCTGCGGGTCCCTCGAGCGATCAGGTGGTCCGAGGTCACGATTTCTTTCGACCAGACCGATTGCCCCGAAAATTGCGTTCGACCGGGACGATACCCTATTGTGGTCGAGCCAACAATCAACAACTGCCGAGTGGGTCGCGTATTAATAGATGGAGGGAGCTCCCTCAATATCCTATTCGCCAACGCCCTCGACGCAATGCAAGTGCCACGATTGTCCGTTCAGACGGTAACGCACGCTTTTCACGGTATCGTCCCGGGCTCGTCAGCAACGCCGATCGGGCAAGTCACGCTCCCGGTTACCTTCGGTACGCCGGAGAACTTCCGAACAGAGAAAATCCTGTTCGATGTAGTCGATTTCGAAACAGCATACAACGCTATCTTGGGACGACCTACTCTGGCCAAGTTTATGGCGGCCACGCACTACGCCTACCAGTGCGTAAAGATGCCAGGCCCAAAGGGAGTCCTTGCGGTGAGATGTTCCCCCAGAGAAGTGCTCCTCTGCGATAAGCATAGCCTCGACCACGTACGAGCACTCCTGGGGGACGGGGAGCATATGCCCTCGAAGACCAGCACGGCCGTGAAAACCCACGGCGAGGTAAAAGTAATTCCTCTAGATCCAGCAGAGCCCTCAAGACAGTCCGGATGGGGTCAACGCTTGATCCAGACTTGGAATCGTCGCTCATCATTTTTCTCCGAGGCAATTCGGACGTTTTCGCGTGGCAACCATCCGACATGCCTGGGATCCCCAGGGAAGTGATTGAGCACAGGCTAGCTGTCCGTCAGGACGCCGTACCAGTGAAACAAAAACTACGGTGATTCGTCCCGGATCGGAAAGAAGCCATCAAGGTGGAAATCAAAAAACTCCTGAAAGCCGGGTTTATCCGAGAAGTCGAGCACCCCGAATGGCTCGCCAATCCAGTTATGGTCAAGAAAGCCAACGGGAAGTGGCGGATGTGCGTCGATTTCACGGATCTCAACAAGGCCTGCCCAAAGGATGCCTTCCCCTTACCCAGAATAGATCAGATAGTGGACTCGACGTCAAGGTGCGACTATCTAAGCCTTCTCGATGCCTATTCGGGCTATCATCAAATAAGCATGTGTCGGGAGGATGAGGAGAAAACTTCCTTTGTGACTCCGTTCGGGGTATTCTGCTACACAAAGATGCCTTTCGGACTAAAAAACGCGGGAGCAACGTATCAACGCGGAATGCAGCTTGCCCTCCACAGCCAAATTGGTCGAAATGTTGAAGCATATGTCGACGACCTCGTCGTGAAAACAAAGAAGAAAGAAGACCTGCTCTCGGACCTACTGGAAACATTCACCAACCTCCGGAGGAACAGAATAATGTTGAACCCGGAGAAATGTACCTTCGGAGTCAGCGCCGGAAAGCTACTTGGTTTCTTGGTATCGCACCGGGGAATTGAGGCAAATCCCGATAAAATACGGGCGATCATGGAGATGAGGCCCCCAAAAATGGTCCGAGACATCCAAAGACTCACGGGTTGCATGGCGGTCATGAGCCGATTCATATCCCGACTAGGAGACCGTGGAATCCCTTTCTTCAAACATCTGCGACAACATGACGGCTTCGAGTGGACAGCGGAGTCTGAAGCGGCATTCCAAGAGCTCAAAGAATACTTAACCATCCCCCCCGGTGTAGGTCGCGCCTAATCCCGAGGAAGGGTTACTGCTTTACATCGCAGCCGAGCCGTCCGTGGTCAGCGGAGTGTTGACGGTGGAATGCGGAACTTCCGAGCACCGTGATAAGGCCCAGAAACCAGTGTACTACATCAGTGAGATCTTGCATGGACCCAAGGAGCGCTATCCTCCAGTTCAAAAGCTCCTATACGCAGTCCTCACCACATCTCGCAAGCTTCGACACTATTTCCAAGCTCACACGGTCACGGTCCCGACCACCTACCCTTTGGGAGAAATTCTCCACAACCGCGAGGCCATCGGTCGAATCGCCAAGTGGGCTGTTGAGCTCGGAGAGTTCGACATCCACTTCGTTCGGCGCACGGCGGTCAAGTCGCAAGTCCTCGCTGATTTTGTGACTGAATGGACGGAGCCTGACTATTCGGCGTCACCAGCAGTAAAGGACGACATTTGGACACTACACTTCGACGGTTCCCTAACCATCGAAGGCGCGGGGGCTGGGATAATCTTGACCTCCCCGACTGGAGAACGCCTGCAGTACATACTACAAATTGACTTCCCGGCCACGAATAACGTAGCTGAGTACAAAGGGTTGCTAGCCGGTCTCAGAGTCGCTTCAGCACTCGGTATTCGCCGCCTTCTCATGAACGGAGACTCGCAGTTGGTGGCAAGACAAGTGTCCAAGGAGTACCAGACCACAGACCTGAATATGGCGGCTTACCTTGCGGAGGTGAGAAAGCTAGAGAAGAAATTCACCGGTTTTGAAGTACGGTATATCCCTCGAAAGGATAACTGCCAAGCCGACCGTCTTGTCCGCCTAGCTTCCTCACGGTCTCCATGCCCACCCAGGGCCTTTGTAGAAAGGATCTCGACGCCGTCCGTGGTTTCTCTTGAACCCGGGGACGAAGGAGCGGTGGTTAAGCACCACTCAAGGGTGTCACCAGGTATTGATGCTCCGAGGGGAGTGGCGGGGTGTCTCGTCCCTCCCCTCGATCTTGAAGATTCGTGGATAGAGCCCATCCGCAAGTACCTTCTCGATCGAACTACACCTGAGGACGATACGCTTTCCGAGCAAATTGCCCGGTGCGCCAGGATGTATTTCCTGGTCGATGGGGCCCTCTACCGACGAGGGGTTCATGGAGTACTCATGCGGTGTATCCCTCAGACGCAGGGTATAAGACTACTCGAAGAGATCCATGGAGGGGTGTGCGGGGCACATGCATCTTTCCGAACCCTGGTCAGAAAGGCCTTTAGACAAGGATTCTATTGGCCGACAGCCCTACATGACGCGAGCGAGTTAGTGAAGCGATGCCGTCAGTGTCAATTTCACCGCAGACGCATTCACCAGCCCGCCCAGGCATTACAGACAATTCCCTTGTCATGGCCATTCGCCGCATGGGGACTCGATATCCTAGGGCCATCCCCGGTGGCACCCGGGGGCTATAAGTTCCTCTTCATCACGATCGATACATTCACCAAATGGATCGAAGCCGAACCTGCCTCACAGATCACGTCGGAAGCGGCCAAGCGGTTCATAATGAGAAACGTTATGACCAGGTTTGGTGTCCCGAGCAGAATCATAACCGACAACGGTACTCAGTTCTCCAGCTCCGACTTCATCGAGTACCGCACCAAGCTCGGCACCACGATATGCTATGCCTCGGTTGCACACCCACAGAGCAACGGACAGGTCGAACGCGCCAACGGACTTATACCCCAGGGGATGAAAACTCACATCTTCGATAGACTCTCCGCCCACGCCAAGGCGTGGGTACGCGAGTTGCCCTCCATCCTCTGGGCTTTACGGACAACCTCCAATCGGGCCACCGGAGAAACACCGTTCGGCTTGGTATATGGAGCCGAGGCTATGCTGCCATGCGAACTTACCATAAAATCACCACGGGTAGAATTGTACACCGACAAGGAAGAAATCCCTCGAAGAGAGGATGACCTCAACTTCATTGAGGAAAAACGGACCCAGGCTCTGCTCCGGGCCACCCGCTACCAGCAGAACCTCCGTCGTTACTATGACAGACATGTTCGACAACGCTCACTGCAAGTCGGAGACCTCATCCTACAACTCGTACAAAATAAAAGCAATAGCAATAAATTGTCTCCCAAATGGGAAGGTCCTTACATGATAGTCGAAGTGACTCGACCGGGATCTTTCCGACTAGCGATGGAAGACGGCTGAGTCCTAACGAATTCCTAGAACATCGATCAGCTCTAGAAGTTTTACGTTTGAGGCTAATCGACTGTCCGCTCGAGAGCATCCCTCGAGTGGACAGTCGGGGGCTGGTCCAAAGACTTAGACACGAAAGTCATCCATCAGAAAAGATAGAAATTCGATACATGTCTGGCGTACATACAAAGGCTATGCATTTACAAGTCGGGTAGGCGCAAACGCCCAGAAAAATCTTGAGCGACTCGATCCAGTTCCACCAGACGATTAGGCAAGCTCTCTGTGGCTCGGATAGACGCACCGACCGTGGTAAGCACCAGCTCTAGGCGGTCCGCCATTTTCAACAAATTCTCCTCGGCGGACGAGGCTCGCGTTTTCTCCCGAGAAAGGGCATCGGAAAGCCGAGCCGATTGGTCTCGGAGTGTCTGGACCTCGCCGCGAAGTGACTGGACTTCGCTACGAACGGAATTCCACCTACCATGAGCACACTGAGAAGAAAATGCCAAAGTCAGATAGGCTGACAATATTATCTGACGAAACCAATGACGAGCAGGAACCTTTCCTACCTCCACCAAGGGTCCGAGCAGCGCTATGGGATCATCTTCGACCGAGGCTTCCCCGCCCGGGTGACCTGGCGCCGGCTGGTCCTTGATGGATGAAGGGGGGGATACCACGCCGACCGGGCTCCGACTAGGAAGTAATCTGATAGATAACTTCCTCCGCGGAGCAGCAAGAGGGGCGGGTTTCGATGGAGAAGTTTCCCTGCAGGTCGCATTCAGAACCCGGGACTAGGGGCGTAGGCTCGGCAAAGCAAGAAGCGGGAGGATGGTACCTGGCCCTCTTTAGCGAAATAAAGCGTCTTCGTCGGACCGAAGGATCTCCCGCTCCGCGAAGGCATGGCGGAGGTATGGATCTCAATTCACCCCGCGCAGCCTCTTCCACCTTCTCGGTGGGCTTGGCGTCCCCGTTGCGCTGGTCTTCAGCCGCGGTCAAGCGTCGACTAGGAACAGAGGGCCCAGCTTCGGGATCCTCTATTCCACGTCCTTCTCTCTGCAGAGAGGGTCCATTCCACAAAACCAGTGTGAGGTGGGCTTGAAGGATCTGAGGCCCTAAAAAAGAAAGGATTACCGCTAGAACCTCTTCCCGCTCGTGCAGAGGTCGAAGAGGTAGCGACGTGGGGACACCCTGGCGGTTGGATGGAGGTACACGCTTGAAGAGAGTTTTTACCTTCTCGGACACCTCCGCCTCCGAGAGGGCTGTTCGAAACAAAGAAAGAGTTAGGACACCCTGACAAGTCCTTCTTGCTAGGTTGTGTGGGAAAAGGCTTACTCATTTTTCTCCACCGTTGGTATGGATCGCTTGTCGATTCGCAAGCGCCTGTCTCCCTGAACCGTAAGGGGCAAATTCCGTGCCTGATGAAGTCGGCGACAACATCGGCCGAGGACAGGCCTAGGGTTCGGAGAACCTTAACTTCCCCGACCAGGTGCTGGAGACGGAGTCAAGCAGGGTCTCGTCAGTCCAAGTGGATGCCACGTCGGGCGGAGTTCCCCAGTACCTTATGCTCAAGGGGATCGATGGACGGCAATAGCACCACTCATGCTCCCATCCGGGGAAGGATCAGATCCTGGTGGTGACAATGTATTCCGCGGCCCTATCTTCTCGAAGGCCGACGCTCGCGCCCCCCCACTACCTTCTTCTTGGTCCTCTCCATCTTGTGATAATATCTGAATAAATCCAATGATGGCCGGACTCCGAGGAAAGCTTTGCACAGATGGGCGAACACACTCAAGAGAGTGTACGATGCTGAGTCAAGGTTCACCACCTCAATCCGATAGAACAGGAAGATCGAATGTAGGAAGGTGGAAGGAGGCAAGAAGAACCCGCACCGAAAAAAGTTGGGGAAGATAACCAGCCAGTCGGATTCGGGTTCAGGAACTCTCTCGCCCCGGACATGGCGGAACTTGGCTTGGCGGGTTGATTGGATGAGAGTTAGTTCTAGAGAAGACACGAGTTTCGTCTCGATCATCTCCGAGCGCGGCCATGGGTCGTCAACCAGCGGGCTCCTGGCCATGGGTCGTCAACCAGCGGGCTCCTGGCCATGGCGCAAGGAGGAGGAAGAAGGAATCAAGAAGGCTAGGAGGCAGAGAGCAATGCGGGCAAAACCCCAATTCTTGGACTCCTAAAGATTTAAACATTCGCCGGAGCCGAGCGCCCCCAATTCAGTTCCATCGCATTTAATGCGGACAGTTGCTTTTTCTGGCCCCCAAGGCAGTTCGCGGGAAAAGGAGGGTCTGACAACCCACGACCCAAACGAGCGCGTCGTGATTCAACACACGTTAACGGCACAACGGCGCAGAGAGAGAAAAGATTCTTCATCACCACGCGAAATTTCCGCCACGATGGTTCTGTTTCCTAGAAATATGCCAGGCGGACGCGTGTCCGTGATCGACGGATCAGATCAAATCGGAAAAGTATTCTGGATTTTCCAAAGGACTATTCCGATAAGGCGTCTACGACTACTCGGTAGGGATTGAGTCTACTCGGGGAGTCATCGTCAAGGACCACTCGGATCGCCTACTCGGAGTTTCCTCCCCGATAAGGGTAGATTTCCAACAGAACCATCATGACCTCACTTCACGTACTGATGGAGGGCTTGATGATGAATAGTACGGTTTCCCGCGAATTAGGGATATCCGTATACAGAATCCCAGGACTTTAGGAAGGTACAGCGTACCCGGTAAGGATCTCTGGACGGCAAGGTAACCCCTCTCAAGAAGGGAAGACTCCCCTTCAACTAGGAAGTCAATCCTGACGTTTAAGGAGACCAGAGTCCTACTTGGACGTAAGTCCACATCCGGTACGACCCTGGGAACCCCCTATATAAGGATCAGCAATCCCATAGGGGAGGACAGGTCTTTCTAGTCACAGCACAAGCAGCATTGGATCTCAGGAGGCGAAGCCCTAGAAGACCCGCTGCCTCGAAGGAGTCGAGCCCGGTGGTTTAACTAGATTAGTCTACGATTAGGCCTAGGGTAGCCACTAACATACACCCCCTATTGTAAGCGTGTTCTCCATCAATATATAGCAACAAGACGTAGGGTTATTATCCTGAGGGAGGCCCGAACTGTATAAAAACGGCTGTCCCCTGCTGTCAGAGCTCCTGGCGCTTGGGCCCTAGAGGTCCCTACCCCCAGTAATCATCATTCCACAAATACCGTAAGATCGCCGATTCACCGATCGTCGACAATTCTTACTTTTATTTGAGAAAATATATTTTTGTGAAAATTGATGGTCAAAGTGTCATCTTGTAGACCACGTCAATATCTAAGATGATCTATATTATGACACAGAGGTAATATTTACATTATATATTATAAACATCAGTATATATTGTGATAAAAGAATTATAGTCAAAGTCTTGCATTTAGGAACATACAAAGCTAAAACAATATATATTTGTGGACAAAGAGAATATTATATACGAGATAATTTCGCACACTTGTTCAGTGACTTTTCATGTGTCCCCTTGGTGACCGAAATCCTATTTTCAAAGGGATCCAACATTTATTCATTTTACTCTTATTTCAGGTTCTATATACATATTAAGCTCGCCAATGAAAAGAATCATATTTAATGAGTATATGCTTGAGAATCAGTTTTCTATGCAACAATGGAAATTTAGGCCTTAGTTTCATCTTCCGGGAAATCTATGTGGCTTCGTCTTTTACGTGAAGCACAATGTATTCCTCTCTTATTGCAGTCCATATGGAAAATTACAGGAAACTTATTAGAGAAGAGTTAGGAAGAATTTTTACATACGGCTGGACTCGGCCATGGCCAACTGGATCTGGTTCAACTGAATGAGATGCAGAAGCTAGGACTACAAGTGAACAAAGCACCCAACCAACCATGTCCACAACCAGACCAAGTAGAACAACACTAACAGCCGTGGAAAACAGAAGGAAAAGAGGACGCACTCCCAAGCTTGTTGCATTCGTTTGGTTCCACCCTCGAGCACGAGTGAAGACTTCAGTAGTTCTACATACAAAAATATCGACGGCGCAGCATCGAGAGCCAGACCCAAAATAACAGGGATCCGTGCTTGAGAGCCCAGTACAACTACTATACAAAGTCCGGCAAGAGAGCGTTCGCACTGCCGAGGTTGTTTGCATCTCGTGTGTTGAGATGAGCTCAACGCTGTTTTTTATCAACGAATGCTAATGGAGCGCGGTTTTTCCCCAAGTACTCCAGGTACTATCTCTGCCGTTCATCTGCTTTGAGATTCGTGTAATATAATCTGAGAGAACCTTTTTTATTTTACTCCCTGAAATATGAATTACTTCACCTTCCACGCTCTCTCTCTCTCTCTTCAATCATTTCTCACCTCCATCTCTCTCTTCAAATTGCACCGCCCTGAAAGCCTCACCACGTTGTGGCCATCCCCAGCCACCTTGGATGCCGCCGTCGAAGGTTACGGCCATGCCACCGCCATCCCCGACCATCCCGCCACCTCCTCCGCCCTCCACGACTTGCGCCGCCATCCCCTCCACGACCTGCGCCGCCGCCACCGGATCCCTCTGGCCTCCCCGACTATCACCGCCGCCAAATCCCTCTGGCCAACACGAGCAGTGAAGGGCTCCACCAGCGACTTCACCGGTGTCGTCCTTGTCATGCGCGGTGGCAATGGCATGGCTGTCGGACACCGGCGAGAGGCGGAGGCGACGACGCCAGTAAGGGATCGGTGGCTTAATCTCCTCCTCGACGCGCCAGTCAGAGTGATGGCGGCGTGACTGTCGGATGCCAGCGAGGTGGCCGCGACACATCCGTCGGATGCTGGCCAAGAACGGCAGCAGCGACACCAACGACGACGTTTCTTCCCTTTTTTTGCACTTCCTTTTTCTGAAACTGGATTTGGATGGTAGATGCATTATGATCTGAGATGTGTTCATGTATTTTGTTCATGTTTCTTTGAACAAATTAGGTTCATGATGTTAGATATGAAATTTATGATTTATGATTTTGGATCTGGAGTTTAGGATTGTTGATTTTTATTTCCCTTTAATACTTGTTTGTGATCCAAAAAATGGTCCAAAAAAAGTGCATGGATAAATTTATCATTCATGGTTCATGCTCCAGATCTGGACCAAATGGTTGAATGACAACCAAAAAAATCTTGTTCGGACCCAAATGATTTTGGATCCGGAAAATTTCTTCAATTTAGACGATGTGTTTGATGGTCAGATGATATGTTTGATGCTTCATATAATTTTTGATTCTTTTTTATATGAAGCAAATAGTAGAATATCACTCATGGGAGAGAGAGAGAGAATGAGTAGATGAGACAAGGAAAGAGTTAGGGGTGCTTTTGCAAAATATAAGGAGCTACGCAATAAAAAGTGGATCCAAATATTGTTGTGTTTTGTACAATAACAGCACGAATCTTAATGCTTATTGAACGTTAATGATAGTACATGGATGTTTATGTACAAGTGGATATGCATTTTCAAATGCTAATGCTCTCTATTCGACATCTTCTCGTATCTGAGAGGCACCCAGCTGCGTCGATTCCTTGTTGCCGGAAAATGTTTCTTCTTTTCAGCTCATTTTCCACGCAATTAATATTCTTGTCCATGCGTTGGCTGCCAACTTGACTTCAAACCTATCCGGGCATCATTCAACAGCAAAGGTCACCAAACAATTCATAACGCTAGGTGTCGTCAATAATGTCTGAACTCCTGCAACAGATCACCACTGAATAATGCAAAGCTTTCTCCTTTCAAAATAATAATAATAATAATAATAATAATGCAAAGCTCGACTAATTAAACTAGAAAAGGTGATTAATGATAGAATACTAGTACTAACTACTCAACCCTACACCATGTTCACACCGTATCCCAGTACAATGAAAGGCGGTAACGCCAAACAGCACAAGTCCAAAAATATTGAGCAGCCCTAATAAGAGTCCAGCTAGCGACCCAACTGAAAATCTACTATCATGCATTAAGCAGGAATGCGACGCCCTTTCGCTTTCATGCTTGCTTATAACTCCCACGTCGACCACACCTCAATGAATCGTTCATTGAGGTACAACACCCATGTCCTAGAAACAATTAACCTCTACACCAAGTAGTCGGAATCAGAAGTTCTTGGCCGCAGCATGTCGTCCGCTGCATCGCCGCCTGACACATCCGACGACGCCTGGGCGGTGCCTGGAACGGTCAACTCCAACTTCACGCTGCTGTACATCATCATCGCTGTCCTCATCGGCGTGCTGCTGTACCTGGTCGTCCGCTACGGCCGGTCGGTCTTGTCCGAGTGGCGGGAGCTCCACGCCACTGGCCACGGCGCGCTTCCCGCCTCCCGGCTCGGTCTTAGCATGGACGACATCGCCGCCCTCCCCACGTTCACGTACAGAGCGCGAGCGCCGACGACGCCGTCGCCGGCCCAGGGAGGCGGCTGCGGCGGAAAGAGCGGCAGCAGTAGGAGGAGGAGCGGCAGCAAGGGGAGGGCGGCTGTGGAGTGCGTGGTGTGCTTGCAGGAGCTGGAGGACGGCGACGTGGTGCGCGTGCTGCCAGCGTGCAGGCACTTCTTCCACGGCAGCTGCATTGATGCCTGGCTGTGCGCGCACTCGTCGTGCCCGGTGTGCCGCGCGCTCCCGGAGCCGGAGCGCGCGCGGCTGGGCGAGGTGGCCTTGTCGCCGCCGCTGCCGCAGCTGCGCCCGTGCGGCGTATCGCCCGAGCGGCCTACGGCGTCGAGGATCCTGGCGGACATCTTGGCACGGTCGCCGTTGAGGATCGGCAGCTCGACGAGCGGGTCGAAGGAGATGATCATGCCCAAGTCGCCATCAGCGGTACCAACGGCGAGTGAGTACATCCTGTCAAGATCTCCGTCGCAGACGCCATTGGCCCACGGCAGCGTGGACGAACAGTGTTCAAAGTCGCCGTCGTCCCAGATGCTAGAGATTATGGTGGTCCGGTCGAGATCGCCGTCGCCGATAAGTTTCGCCCGTCAGTCGACAACGAGGTGTGTTGGCGTATTGGAACGCACAGACGTGATTAGGTCGGCATCGCCGTCCCCGGCGACATCTAGAGAGGACGGTGCCGACTCGCTGTCGAAATTGCCATCGCCAGTGCCACATTAAGTAGGTCTGGAACAGAGGCAACAAATTTTACAAGATTAACATGGCCTACTGTTAATTCAGTTCTACAATTGTGCAGTAAATAGAAGGAAGAATGACACATTTACCATTGCAACGAGATGCAATTTGGGGCTTGCCATTCTTAGTGATTCGTTTGGTGTTATTGCAAAGACTGGAAATATGGTTCATTTTTCAGTGTCGAGTATATATTCCCCTCTCAGAAAAGTAACCAAACAGTCCTTAAACGTTTCTTTCTCCGTCCTTAGCTTCCCTCTACGTGTTCTCTTCCATCTTACCAGTTACCGGTGCGCTGTGTTAAACTTGTTTTTTTCTCTTCGAAAAACCCGACAGGAACACTATCTATTCGTTATGAAGCAGGAACTAAGTAATAATTGCAAGATGGCATGTCTATTCAAATAAGAACACGCTGGAACCTGCAAAACCCTCATGCGAACTACTCCCCGTTGATGAGGTCACTAGGGGTGGTCGGATGCATTACACCTGAAACCTAGCAAAAATCCTAGGTAGCCAGGTGGGCAACCTTGATGTATGTTAACCTCTGTCCCGTGAAGATTCACCGGTTCCACTATTTTCACACATTCCAAATTACATAGAGCAGCTTTCAGCTGCGAACACGTTGGTCCCCTTGGAGGTTGAGAGCACTATCCCCTTCCACCAAGAGTCCACCGACGTGTAATGATTTGGCACGGTGGTAACATGGCCATGAACAGAGATCCAGGAGGGCCCAAACCTTCAGAGTGAATGGGTATTTAATGAGTAATACACAACCACTGTATATGGGGTAGCATCTATATACGAATAGCCCAGATATCCGGAATAGCTGGTGTAGTGGCCAAAGAATCTAGAAGATAAAGGGTCCTCATGTAATGAGGACGAACACCCCTTGAACTAGGAAGTCAATCCCTATGTTTAAGAAGGGCATGATCTCGGTTATAGATAAGTTCATGATCTCTACAACTTGGGTCATCTCCTATATAAGGACCCGAGGACTCCTCAAGGAAGGGCAGATCTAATTGGAGCAAACAAGCCTGTCGATGATCGGTGAACCACCGATCTTACGGTATTCATGGAATGTGTATGTATAAGGGGTAGAGACCGCTAGGGCACAAAACCAGAATATAATGGCAAGGAAAACGCCCTTTTTAAAGGTTCGGGCCTCCCTCAGGATAACAACCCTACGTCCTGTTCGTATATATTCAATGGAGAAACGTCTTACAAGGAAATCTGGAAGTTAGTGGCTATCCTAGGTCTAATCATAGACTAATCCGGCTAATTCCGCTACTCTCGACTCCTTCAAGGTGATGGGGCTTCAGGCTCTGGATTGGCCTTCTGGATCTAACATCCCCTGTCGATCTAACTTGACTTGTCCTCCCCTATTATAGGGGGTTCATCTAGTCGTACCGTACATGCACTTATGTCCGAGTAGGACTCTGGCTTCCTTAAATATCAGGATGAACTTCCTAGTTTAAGGGATATATTTCCTCCGTCTTAGAGGTTACCTTATCATCTTAGGATCCTTACCGGATATGGGGTATACTTTGGTAATCCAGGGAATCGTATATCAAATACTTCCTAATATACGGGATACTGTACTATTCATCGTCAAGCCCCCCATTAGTACGTGAAGTGAGGTCATGACTGTTCGGCAGAAAATCCGCCCTTCTCGGGAAGCAGCTCCGAGTAGGTGAACCGAGTAATCCTTATCGACGACTTTTCCGAGTAGGTACGATCTCTACCGAGTAGTCGCAATAGCCTTATCGGAATGGCCTGTTTGAAAATCAAAGATTTTTTGATTTGATCTGATCCGTCAATCACGGACACGCGTATGCCTAGCGGATTTCTAGGAAATCGAACCGCCGTGGCAGAAATTTCACGTGGTGATGAAGAATCTTTCTTTTTCTGCACTACTGTTTCGGCTGACGTTAGTCGCAACGCAGCGTGCTTGCCGGAGTCATGGGTTTGTCAGACCCTCTTTTTCCCACGCAACATCTCGTATGCGGGAAAAGCAACCGTCCGTATTAAATGCGATGGAACAGATCGTGCCATTAACCGCGCTCGGTCAGGTGCAAATTGAAACCTTTAAGAAACCAAGAGTTGGTGTTTTTAGGGTTTTTGCCCGTATCCTTCTCCGTTCCTTTAGCTTTCCCACCATCTTCTTCCTCGTGACCTCATCTAACCCTTCTGCTTCCATTGCCCCTGATCGATCGGTGAAAATGGGCAAGAAGAATGCCGCGAAGAAGTCCCTTGAGCCCAAGAAGTCATCGGGGGATACCTCGGGGGAGCAAATCTCCGTCATTCCCGAGTTCAAAGCCTCGGTGATGGATTTCTCCGCCATCAAAAGGCTCGTAGCGGAGGAGGTGATTCTCCTGGAGGTGTTCGTACCTTTCCGGGAGGCCATGAAGGAAACGGTTCCCAGCCCGGACACGAACTGGATCGTTATCTTCGTGGACTTCTTCAGGTGCGGACTTCAATTCCCACCTTCACATTTCTTCCTCCTCGTGCTCCAGTTTTACGGGATCGAGTTGATTCACCTCAACCCAAACTCGGTCTTGATGCTGGCGGTCTTCGTACATCTGTGCGAAGCGTACCTCGGCATCAAGCCGAGCCTGGAGCTGTGGAGGTACTTCTACAACCTCCGCCGGATGAAGGTCAGCGGCGGAGGAGTCATCGATGGCGCCGGTTTCCGACTCCGGGAAGGGAAGAAAGACGCCTACATTTCCTCTTCCTGGAAGTCATCATGGTCAGGCTGGCATTCTAGGTGGTTCTACTGCCAGCCCCCATCTTTCTCCGGGATCCATTACCGAGGCCTAGCTCCCTTCCGACGAAGTGCTGGGTGGAAGCCCCGAAGGAGACCAAGCAGCTCAAGGTTCTTGTCCACGACATCGCCAATCTCGCCGCCAAAGGCTTGTCGGCATGGGACATCGCGGAGGACTTCCTTCAGCGGCGCATCAGCCCTCTTCGGTCAAGGGTTCATCCTGCTTGGATACTTCTGGAGGGTCAAGACCAGTTTAAGGGACTTCAACACGGGTAAGCACTTTGCCCTTCTCGTGCCATTCTAGTCGGTGAGCCACAGTACTTGTTTCTGACTTCTTTCAATTGTGCAGATCTGTCCTCGAGGGAACTTCAGAATAGGTTGAACAACCTATTCGAGCAGTCTCCCCAAGGCGGGCGGACGGAGGTGCCCTTGCCTCTTCTGAAGCTTAGCCCCGATAAGTAGAAAGAAGTCTTTTCGGTGAGTCGTAGGCCTTTTACCTTGCCTGATCCTGAGTCATCCCAGTAGTGATGTTAACGACCCTCGGGTTTTCTTTTGCAGCGACCAGGCCGCGGAGGTCCTGACTTAGAGGCCGAGCGGGCTGGAGCCCCCGTGCAGGAGGAGGACGTTGAGGTCCTCGGAGAGACCATGCCGTCCCCTGAGGAAGGAGTCGAAGGTCCATCCAAGGCTGACGCGGCGGTAGAGGCTACTTGGGTGAATTCTTCTACCCGGGGCCCCTTCTCCTTCGCCGATCCCCAACCTCAGGTTAGAGCCCTCGCCCGACTAGTTCTGTCCCGTGGCTTTCTTCGAGTAGAATAACAGAAACAAACTTTGTCGGGACAGCGTGAGGCTAGTAGCCCTCCTCCAAGGGAGCCGTCGCCTCCTTCCCCGACTACTCGAAAGGAGGAGGCCGTGACAACAAAGGGAAAAAGCGCCACTCACCTCCGCTGAAAAGCGGGGTTTAGCTGTTTCATCGAAGGGACCTCTTCCTCCGGTGAAGCGCCAAAGGTAAGTTTCTTTCATGATCCTCTTCGGTGTTCTTCTTGTTTTTTTGTTTCTGTCTTCGTGAAGGATTAATTCCGAACTTCTTCCAACTAGGGTGACCATTCTTTCGACCGAAATTCCGGCGGGGGTCGTCGTCGAGGAGCAGTCCTTGGCGCTAGGACCGGTGGCAACCCCGGTCGAGCGGGTTGAGCCCCCTAGGCCGGGGCCCTCGGTGCCAGAAGGAGTTGGCTTGACCTCCCTGCTACAGGCAAATCGAAGAGTTAGTAGTAAAAAGTACAAAAGGACCAATACTAACCTTATTGTTTTCAGATCGTCATTTCCCGCATTCCTCCGCTCGAGAGGCACAAGTTGAACTGGAGGCAAGCCGAGCAGCAAACAAGGAGCTGAAGAAGCACCTCGAAGAGTCTGGGAATCGGCAGGTGGAGAGGGAGGAGTTGCAGAAACGCCTCCGAGATGCCGAGAAGAGGTGGGAGGTGGCCGAAGCTGAGCTCCAGGACTCGAAGGCCTATTTGTCAGAGGCGGAGGCTTCCCTGCAAAGAAGTCAAGCCTACGCGTGGAAGCTAGAGGAAGACCTTGAGCCTGCCCTTGGTACTCTCGAGCAGGCGCTGGCCGAAGCTGGCGTCGTCATCTTCCCCCGTCCTCCACATTCTACCCGGCTGGTGGAGCTCATAGCTTATGTCTCCCGGCTGAAGCCCATCCTCAAGAAGCTTCTCGAGGACGAACTCCAGCAAGGCGTGCGGGATGCCTTGGTTTTGCTCTGGCCCTTCTCCGGTGTAGGCACCTGGACTTGTCCTTGGAGGCTCTCACGACTAATCTGCCGGCTGGCAAGGAAGAGGAACTCCTTGATGCTGTGCAGGATGCTGCGGATGCCTTTGGCGATAGAGTCCAGACGTCTAGTCTAGCTAGGTAGAATAAGAACTTGTAACAAACAGTGGTTAGTAACTATGCACTAATCATGTGTGTTTTTTGTTCTCTTAAGTATTTATCTGCTTTGTGAAATGCTTGTCGGGTGCGAGGGTTGTCGTAGGCTTGGTCGAACTCCTTGTCCTTCTCTTTTAACTTAGAATTTTCGAGCCGTACTATTTTACCGATAACTGTGATCGACCAGGCCTTAGGTTTAGTCGGATGGAGGACTCCGTGGCTCCTCGTCATCAAACGCGATAAGGGGTCTTCGTACAGCTTCTCGTGGCCATAGTGGCAGCTCGTGTTCCCTTGTCGTAGAGATGCTGGACGTAAGTTAGCAAGTTTCTATGCTTTTGCCCTGTTGTTGATAGCATTACACTCTACCCATGATACCTTTCGCTTAAAGCAATTGAAAGCTTAAATGAGTGTATGGGTTCCGTTGGTCTAGTTTTACTCGTACCCTTTTTTTTCTTCCTTTACTCGAGGTCGAGGATCGTTACTACGGAACTGGGGAGCTCAATCGACCAGGCCTTAGGTCTGGTCAGGTGTGGGGCTCAGTGGCTTCCCCTGTCACCTGTAGATGCGTTAAGGGGTTTTCCTCGCGTCCTTGACAGTTGTAGTGCGGAGCCTTTTTCCCTTTGTGCAGGTCGAGAAAATTAGTACTCATAAGTTACACCAATTCACCATATACTTATCCAGCCCCCGACTGTCTTATTCGAGAAGTATCTCGGATAGGCAGTCTGAAAAGGTAAATATCGAACTAGAGACTTGATATTTTTAGACTGTGGACTGTCTGAAGTATCATTTACAAGCTATTGTAAGAAAAAGTATTATAGAAATCTTAGAAAGAAAAAAAACTAAGCCATCCCCCCTTATCTAGCGTGTCGTTAATTGTGCCTGGAGACTTCTGCCCTCTTGTCGTGACCCGCTGACGGAATGCGCGTGCTGGGTGGTGGCGCTCGGAGCGTCTTATCATCAGTTTGTTCGTAGCTTGACGATCTTGGGGCTGGAGCCAGTGCAACCTGAGACGTGCTGGTGAGGAGGCGACGGTCGTGCAGTCTTACCAAGGGTGCTTGCACGGAGAACTCTTCTAGGGGACATGACTCTTTCTCTACTAACACGGGCGACCTGGACTGGGCGGCTTCCCCTGTGGAAACCGTTGTCCTGCTGAGGGGAAGGCCCTATTTCCCCCAGTTCCGATTTAGTCGTGGAACTTTTCTCCGACTTGGAGGGGGTACTTTCCAAAGTTGTCGCTCGTAGTTGCGGTGGGGGTCTTGTCAATGTGGAGGTGCGTGCCGTAACATTGGTGTCCCAGCTAGAGAGTTGTTGCTGTTCGGCGAGGTCGAGGCTGCGCTTGTCACAGAGCAGTGCTTCTTGAGGAGAGCTCTTTATCGTCAGAATGCCCTTTGGGCTAGGCATCTTCATGCACTGGTAAGCATAGTGCGTTGCTGCCATGAATTTGGCCAAATTTGGGCATCCTAAGATAGCATTGTATGTCGTCTCGAAATCGACTACGTCGAACAGGATTCTCTCTGTTCAGAGGTTCTCAGGTGTTCCAAAGGTCACTGATAGCGTGACCTACCCAACCGGCGTGGCCGATGAGCCTGGCACGATGCTGTGAAACGCTCTGTGTCACCATTTGAATCGATGACCATGGTACTTGCATTGCGTCGAGGGCTTTGGTGAATAGAATATTGAGGGAACTCCCTCCATCTATCAGCACCCGAGCCACTCGGTAGTTATTGATCGTTGGTTCGACCACGATCGGATATCGTCCTGGTCGAGCACAGTTTTTGGGGCAGTCAGTTTGGTCGAACTTGATCTCGACTTCCGACCACTTGATGGCCCGAGGTACCTGCGGTATGCTCGCAAGAAACTTCTCAGGCGATCACCTTGTATTACCTTTTTGATTCATAGGAGGACGAGCCCCCGAATATGTGCTTGATCACTCAGACGTGCCTCTGGAAAGGCTCAGGGGAGGAGTCACCATCGTCGGGAGTCGTGTCCCTGCTATTGTTCACGACCTGTGGGTTCTCCCCGTGGAGCTTCTCTTTCTCCTCCTTAAGGTACTTCTTGAAGATGCGACATTGGCGCAGATCATGCGAGTCGGTCTGGTGGAAATCACACCAGAGCTTGGAAGGCTTGTCGTAGGAATTCGTTTGCTTGTCCTTGGGGCGTGGTCGCCAGGTACGCTTCTCGGGGAGGTCGGTGAAGACTTCCTCATTTTTAGCTCTTTTCTCTCTATTCCCTCCGAATGACTTCTTCTTGCGTTTCGACTTTCTTAGAGTCGTCTGGTCCGGAGGGGAGAGCTGGTCGACCTGCCCTGCTGCTGTTTGATGTAGCGCAAGGTTTCCTCTGCACAAGCAGCTTTTTGGCTAAGTCCATGAGCTGAGTCATGGTCTTAGGAGGATGCATGATCAAGTCGTGCGTGCACATCTCGTTTTGACTGCACCGAGTAAAGGCGCGGATGATGTCCGAGTCGGTGATCTCAGGTATAGTGTTGTGGACAGCACTAAACCTTTTGGTAAATTCATGGAACGTCTCATCTGACCTCTGGATGACTAGAAATAGGTCGATCACTTGGCCAGGGCGAGGGTACGTACCTTGGAAGTTGCTGAGAAGCATGTCGCAGAGTTGTCCCCAGGAGCGGATCGTTCCCGGGGGTAGATTCGTCAACCACATCCTGGTGGCCCTCTGAGGGCTATCGGGAGGTAGTTGGGCATTACCTTCTTGTTTCCGCCTGCGGCCTCAATAGTCATAGTGTAGATGGCTAGGAATTCTGAAGGGTTGGTAGAGCCATCGTATGACTCCAAGGCTCCAGGCTTGAAGCAAGAGGGCTAGCGCACACGTCGGAGTTCTTGGGATAGCGCTTGGCATCCATGGAAGGTTCTCCGATAAGGCGTTACCTCGCCGCTATTCGGGGTCGGAGACCGTCCTCGAGTGTTGGCGTGAGGTCGTTGATCTCGTCGTGGGGGAGACCGATCTTGCTGGTGCCTCTGGCTTCGGCGTTCGTTGATCTTGTCGCGCAGGTTGATGCGTGGTTTCCCCTATTGAGATTGGTTCCTGGGGTGACGTCTTTTCCCATCTGACTCCTCCTGCGGGCGAGGAATGCTCCTCTTGGTGGAGCTACACGCCACAGACCGTGCTCAAGAAGATTCGGTTTGAGCTTGGGCCTACTGTATTTTAGCCCCCAGCTGTTGCAGCCACTGCCGTCCTTCCGGCATTGATAAATCTGCTACCGGTGGTCTTGATAGCAGATTACGTGCCTCAGCGAGTCTTTGAGCGGTTCGGGACACGTATTCCTCTGTCCTTGGAGGTGTCCTTTCTGCTCCCGTTGGCCTAATCATGTTCCCCTGGGGAGTAGCTGTCGGGCTGCGACGTCGAGGACTCCTATCTTGATCTTGTCTCTCAAGCTCTTCTCGATCGCCTTCGATCGTGAGAACTACTCGAGAGTTTGGATTAGATGGGGTTTGGCTCCACTCCATCGCGTCGTCCTTATTGGGTACGATGTGAGCGGGTTCTTGATCGTATGGTCGATCAGAAAGTGCAGGCGATAAGCCAGACATTGGGCTGGCCGCTCCTGCCTGGAGATTATCGATTGATACCAATCTCCCTTCGGAGGCCCTACAGAGGGCTGTGCAATCGTGATTGTGGACTGATCGCGAGAAGTTGCACATCTTGCTGACATTGATTCTTCCTGGACGGTTTGAGCCGGATAGGTCCCGACGGTCGGCGCCATCTGTCGACGATCGGTGAACCGCCGATCTTACGGTATTCATGGAATGTGTATGTATGAGGGGTAGGGACCGCTAGGGCACAAGGGCAGAGGTATAATGGCAAGGAAAACACTATTTTTATACAGGTTCGAGCCTCCCTCAGGATAACAACCCTACGTCCTGTTCGTATTCAATGGAGAAATGTCTTACAAGATAATCTCAAAGTTAGTGGCTATCCTAGGCCTAATCGTAGACTAATCCGGCTAAGTCCGCTACTCTCGACTCCTTCGAGGTGATGGGGCTTCAGGCTCTGGATTGGCCTTCTAGATCTAACCTCCCTTGTCGATCTAACTTGACTTGTCCTCCCCTATGGGACTGCTGACCCTTTTATAGGGGGTTCATCTAGTCGTACCGTACATGGACTTACGTCCGAGTAGGACTCTTGCTTCCTTACACATCGGGACGAACTTCCTAGTTTAAGGGATATATTTCCTCCTTCTTAGAGGTTACCTTATCGTCCTGGGATCCTTACCGGATATGGGGTATACTTTGGTAATCCAGGGAATCGTATATCAGATACTTCCTAATATACGGGATACTGTACTATTCATCGTCAAAGCCATACATAAGCAAGGAGCCTTCAGAGATTGAGCCCTAGCCTCCTCAAGAAGACTCCACAAGCCATCCAGATCTATTTGGAGAAGACCCCGACTAGGTTTAAATCCCATCTAGGCTGGATAGCCACTAACATCTCCTTTTGTAAGTTACTCGTGATTCAATATATACTAACAGGACATAGGGTTATTATACCACGGGAGGCCCGAACCTGTATAAAAATCCTGGTCCATGTTCCCCGATATTGCTAGACAATGGTCCCAGGGGTCCCTACCCTTCAACAAATCTCTTTGTCTCACAATTACTATAAGATCGGCGGTTTACCAATCGTCGACAGATGGCGCCGACCATGGGGACCTCTTTGGCTGTTTCTGAGTTGGAGTCAACATGAGACACAACAAGCCCCGTGCAATGAACCAGCTTCTCGGATGAGAGCTTCTACAACAACTTCAGTCGCCCATCTGATCTAGACCCGATGTCTGAGCGCGTCGATCTAGGAGATTGTTCTGCTGATGAGGATTTTGATAGTGATGCAAATCGCTTCAAGATCGAGTGTGCTAGGGATTTCCATGGAAAATTGGGACTTTCTGACAACACTGTTGCGGATGCGGCGAGCCCGATATCAGGATTGTCGCCCACAAGATCTGATCGGTCACCCGATCAAAACCATACCCTTGAAATCGCTCCCAACGGAGAAGACTTGATAGATTTGGAGTACACATCAAGTAGGAAAGACCCTCGTATAGTCTCCACAATCACGAATGGCTCAGGAATTTCTCAGGACCTGGCGCAGAACGATGGTGCTGTCAATCCACAAGGAGGCACTAAAAAGCCACCCCGGGACAAGTCACCGGCCACACTGTGCAGAGATAATAGTTGACCGGTAGATCTAAATACCTCCTAGCGAGGGTGAGAAGGGTACCTGTCTCGGATTGCTCGGAAACTCTCCAAGGTCCACCATAGACTTCTGCATCCTCTGACGCATGATCTTACCACCCCTGCTGAAGAACAATGGATGCGTGACTTGGGGCTGAACTACAGCAGGCTCTAGCGCAAGTCGAGTCTTCTCAATTGATGTCTGTTACCCATAGAAATGAATACCGAGACCTACGAAAGAAGCTTAACTAGCGCAGGGACTCGAAGGATGGGAGAGGACGTTCCCCAGCTCGGAACGTCCCCAAACCTCATAACCAGAGTTGGGAGTGATCTCCAACTCCAGAAACCTCTCGAAAAGCCATCAACGGATGCCAAGCCTTTGCGCCAGACCTTCGGCGGGTACGTTGGCCATCTCGATTCAAGCTCGGATCAGTGAAAATGTACGACGGCACCATGAACCCGGTGGAATTTTTACAGATCTATACTATGACCATCGAAGCCACCGGATGTAACGAGAAGGTGATGACCAACTACCTCCCGACTGCCCTAAAAGGGGCAGCAAGGACATGTTTGACGAACCTCCAACTGGGAACAATCCACTCATGGGATCAACTATGCAAAGTGTTCCTGGGGAACTTTCATGGAGCGTACGCTCGTCCCGGCAAGATCGATGGCCTTTTCTGACTTACCCTGCAGAAGGGTGAAACTCTGCGGGAATTCACCAAGTGCTTCAGCACGGTCCACAACACCATACCTGAGGTAAGAGATTCTAATGTATTCCGTGCTTTCATCAGTGGTAGCAGGAAACAAGCGGTGCATACAAGACCTAATAATGCACCCCCCGATACTAGTAGCACAGCTAATGGACCTTGCCGAGAAGGTTGCAGTGCCGAAGAAACCCAATTGTTCATCAAAGAGCAAGAGCACGGCATGACCTGGTCTCTCACCAAACAGGAGGGGAACTCGTTGAAAAGCAAACACAAGAAGAGGCCCTTCAGAGGAAACAGAGAAAAGAGGCCAAAGACTGATGAGTTAATGGCCAACATCCCTGCGAAGCGTGCATGGCAACCCTGCTCGAGCAACAAGCAGTCAACCTCTACCGAGAAAACAGGTAAGAATCACTACTACAAACAACGTCATCCAGGATCGGTATCGCTGACGGGTAGCCCGTGCCCATCAATGGTGATATCACTTCACTGGCGGGTACGAAAAACTATCCGTAAGTGATGAATATGCGACGAGCCTCAAGGCTATTATCAAAGATTTCATCACTGACGGGTAGGAAAACTACCCGTCAGTGATGACTTTCAGTGATGGGTAGATTTTCCACCCGTCAGTGATAACATCATTTATCACAGACGGGTAGGAAAACTACACGTCAATGATGACTTGCAGTGTCATCACGGACGGGTAGAAAACTGACTCGTCAAAGATGACCAAGCTAGCACTGGCGGGCATAATTTTGGCCCGTCCGTGATGACATCTTCTATGTATAAATGCGGGACCTAGTCATTTTCGCCGTGTTCGAACCCTAGCTTTCTTCGCACCGTGCTGTGAACGTCGCCTCCTCCCCGACCTCCCCGAGCCCGGATCCGGTCGCCGCCTCTTCCTCGAGCCCGGATCCGACTGCCGCCTCCTCCCCGAGCAAGCCTGGATCCGGTCACCACCTCTTCCTCGAGGCCGGCGACCGCTCCTCCGCCTTGCAGCAGCGCCGGCGCCGGTGGAGGCCGCCGTTTCTCCCTTCGACCTCGCTAGGGTTTGCCGTGCATGCAAGGTTCTTATAAAAGAAAATCAAGCTTTCATCTAGCTCATGTGATCTAAGTGACTGTGCTAAATGTGTGTGCTAAGTGTGGTTTGCATAGGTCTGATGCTAGGTTCATTGCTAGAAACTAGACATGCTCTAACCACTAACTGAATTAACTTGTTTTTAACCCTGTATAGCGCAGGCACTTGTCTTCATCTCTGTCGCGTTTGTGACACTGCGCTGCACTGCACAAGACACTTTTTTGGAAAGAGTGTCTTGTGCAGTGTAAACGCAATGTCACAATGGTGACGACGCTCTATTGCGGTTACACTGCACAAGAAAACTATGTGATGTATCAGATGCCTTCCGCTAGGTATTACCTTCCGAACCTCTCTACTTTGTTATATGCTGATTATATCGTGCTAAATTGTGAATTGTGACTGACATGATTGTGTGCTTTGATTAGAGGTCAGTGTGTAGACACTCTAGCTAGCACTTTCTACCCATGAACCAAGCCCTAGATAGTTTGTTTCCATATAAAATTGAGATGTGCAAAATTCTTTAGCAACTTGTGCGATGTCAAATGTGTTGTACATATATATATATTTGAGATGTACATGGACTTGTCAAATTTGAGATGTGGAATTGAGATGCAGAAAATTCTTTAATTTGTGTTGTGGATGCTTGAGAAATATATTGTCCTGTGCATGCTGGGACTGTGCAAAGGCTGTACATGCAGCTGGGATGTTATTTTGTTTTTTAGAGGTGGCAAGCACAATGAACTGATGAGGCGAGGAAACATGCATAGAAAACACTGCCTGGTTTGTAAGTCTCATCATAGACGGGTCACATTTCTACCCGTCAGTGATGACGTATCATAGACGGGTAAAATACAACCCATCTGTGATGATCCTACTAGAGTCCTTGGGCTAAGATTATCATCACTGATGGGTTATTTTTTAGTCCGTCAGTGATGACTACCTCGGGCAAATGGCTCGAGCAGGATCATCATAGACGGGTCGTAGTTCTATCCGTCAGTGATGACATACCACAGATGGGGGAAAATACAACCCTCTCGATCACAGACAGGTGAAAATACAACCCGTCTATGATGATCCTGCTCTAGGCGAACGACTAAGACTGTCATCACTGACGGGTGAGTAATACCCACCCGTCAGTGATCAATCCTTGTAATGGTGGGAAAGTCATTACTGATGGGTTTGGATTTGGCCTATCTGTGATGAATTGTTCTATATAGGTTTCTAACCGGGTGACTTGTCATTTTCGCTGCGCGTCAAACCCGAGTTTTTGCTCCTAAGTTCCGACCAGCAGCGGCGCCTCCTCGCGTTCAGAGCAACGTTGCGGCCATCGAGAAGCGTGATTTGTGGGCAATTTGGTGAGAGGAGAGCTAGGGGTCGCATTTGGAAGGGGGCAGTGCTATATTTTGAGTTGGAGATGAGAGGTTAGTAATTGCTCTCTCTATATCATTTATTAAGTGTGTACATCCCCTAAAGGATGTAGATTAAAGCCTTCGTATTTATCCATTGTAATTTCATACTTAAATAGAAACCGGTCCCTTTGGATATTAAGCCAAATTTCTAGAATGAAAGCCTTTATGCTGTTATTAATAAAATTTATGAACCTTAAACCAATTTACTTGTGGATTTTGGATAAGCTAGATAGGTAGAAGTTGTAAGTCCTATTACAAAAATACTCAACTTTTCATAATAGAATCCTCATATTTAGTAATCAATTAATGTGGTCGATGGACTGAATTGTACGTAGCAAAAGTAACACTAATTGTATATGATCAAGCTTTATAATTAAGTGGATAATTTCGTGCTATCATTTATTACTATAGGATCGATGGATCGAAGTTGGATGTACGGGGATCGTGCTACCAAAGGGTACATAGATGCTTTATCTGGGTTTCTTAGAGTTGCCCGAGAAGATATGTTGAGGAAGAGAAAGAATGAAATGTGTTGTCCATGTCGTAATTGCAATAACGTGGAGATGGTGCAGACGACAAAGGACTTGCAATTACACTTGCTTGTAAAGGGTTTCATGGATGGTTATACCCGTTGGACAAGTCACGGCGAGGAGGAAGAAGTTGCCACTGGCGAAGAGGCAGAAGTCGTCCCAAGTGGCGAAGAGGTAGGAGTGGGTGTTGGCAAAGGGGTAGAAGTCGAGGCTGGACATGTCCTGTCGCTCGACGAACCGGTGGAAGAAGCCAATTCGGAATCCTCAAATGAGGATATGGTTGACATACACAATGATTTGGACCAAATGTTGCGTGACGCGGAAGGGACGAACCTTGGTGGAAGAGAGTACGATGAGTTCTTAGGCTTGTTGGGAGACTCGGAAATACCCTTGTTTCCGGGATGCAAACCGAAGCACACATGATTGGCTGTCGCGCTTGACTGTTGAAGATCAAGGCAAGCAATAACTGGTCGGACACAAGTTTCACAAAGTTGTTGGTGCTCTTGGAGGACATTCTTCCGAAAGGGAACGTGTTGCCAACAACAACTTACAAGGCCAAGAAGGTTATATGCCCTCTGGGATTAGAAGTAAAAAAAATACATGCATGTCCGAATGACTGTATTCTGTACCACAAAGAGTATGTGAACCTGCATAGATGTCCGTCGTGCAAGACATACCGATACAAGCATATTACAAATGAAGAAAATTTTCATGATGATGAGGATGAAGGTGGGGGTGTGGTGAAGGGGCCTCCAGCAAAGGTGGCTTGGTATCTTCCGATCGTTTCCCGTTTGAAATATTTGTTCGCTAATAAGAAGGAGGCAAAGCTGATGCGTTGGCACTTAGAGGGGCGTAAGGAAGATGGAATAATGAGACACCCTGCTGACACATGCCAGTGGAGGACTGTTAATACGTTATTTTTGGAATTCGGAAGGAGCCGAGGAAGATAAGGTTTGGGATGAGTACGGACGGAATCAATCCATTCGGTAACACGAGCAGCCGACACAGTACATGGCCTGTCCCCCCCAGTATTTACGACCTTCCTCCATGGCTGTGCATGAAGCGTAAGTACATACATCTCTCCGTACTCATTCAAGAGCCTAAGCAACCTGGAAATGATATTGATGTGTACGTACAACTACTGAAGGAAGATTTAGTGACACTTTGGCACGACGGTGTGGAAGTCTAGGACGTAGATAAACAAGAGAACTTCAACCTACACGCCTTGTTGTTCACAACCGTGAATGATTATCTTGCTTATAGAAACTCATCCGGCCAGACTGTGAAAGGACACGAAGCATGTGTTGTGTGCCTAGAACAAACAGTGAGTCACTTCTTGACACACTCACGAAAATCGTATATATGGGTCACCGTCGGTTCCTTCCGAATGATCACATTTGGAGGAAGTGGAAAGAAACAGTTCAACGGAGAAGTTGAGATACAGGAACGCCCCGCACAAAAAAAGGGTGAAGAAATCTATGAAATTGTGAAAGATATCGATGTTGTGTTTGGAAAGCAACAGAAGCTGAGGCCGGGCATCTGGAAAAAGAAATCCGTATTTTGGGTCTTGCCGTACTGGAAGGTGCTACATATCCATCATAGCATTAATGTCATGCACGTCGAAAACAATGTGTGCGACAGCTTGATTGGTCTCTTGCTCAACATTCCAGAGAAGACAAAAGATGGTGTGAAGACACGCCTTGACATGCAAGAAATGGGTATCAGACCAGAGCTGGGACCACAACTGATGAAGAAAGGCAAAACATACATCCCCCTTGCTTGCTAAACTCTTAGCAAGGTTGAGAGACGGGAATTGTGCCAGTGCCTCTTTGGGGTGAAAGTTCCATCTGGTTACTCGGCAAACATAAAGAAACTTGTTTCAATGAAATACTTGAGATTAATAGGCATGAAGTCTCATGACTGTCATGTGATGATGACACAAATCTTACCTATTGCAATAAGAGGTATCTTGTAGCCTAGAGTCCGCGAGACAATCACAAACCTGTGTAGCTTTCTCAACACGATCTCTCAGAAGTCAATCGATCCACAGCGACTATCTAAATGCAGTACGAGATAACTATTATAATATGCCAGCTAGAGATGTACTTCCCTCTGTCATTTTTCGATATCATGATCCATCTGATGATCCATGTTGGGCACGAGATACAGATGTTGGGACCCGTGTTCCTACATAGCATGTACCCGTTCGAGAGGTACATGGGTATTCTGAAGTGCTATGTTCACAATAGATACCGGCCGGAAGGGAGCATCATCGAAGGCTATGCTGCCGAAGAGGTCGTCGAGTTTTGCATGGATTACATGGCTGAACACTGTCCCATAGGTGTGCCCCGTTCTCGGCACGAGGGTAGGCTCGCTGGCGTCGGGACAATCCGAAGGAAAGATTACCAGCCTTCTGATAGAACAGAGTTCGATAGAGCTCATTTCACGGTCTTGCAACACATGTCAGTGGTGGATCCGTATATCAAAATTCACAAGCAAGTGGTACGCCAACAGAATCCCAAAAATTCTGAATTTTGGATCATGAAAACACACAACATCGGGTTCAACCAGTGGTTGAAGAACTATTTTTATGATAAAAACCCTTCAACTGAATAAGAAGATGTAGCCGGATGGTTGGCAACAGGACTCGTCACGAACGTTGTGACATGGCAAGGGTACGAGATCAACGCATATACATTTTACACGGATGCCCAAGACCGAAAAAGCACATACCAGAACAGTGGGGTCCGGGTAGAAGCCCGTAGTCCCCGAGGGATTAAGTGCACCTACTACGGCATAATCAAAGAGATTTGGGAACTTGACTACATAGTCACCAAGATCCCCTTGTTTCGATGCCAATGGGTGAATCTCAAAGATGTGCACATGGAAGATCAGAACTTCACTACCATAGATCTAGAGAGTTTTGGGTCAATAGAAGAGCCTTTTATCTTTGCTAAACAGGTTGCCCAACTCTTCTACATAGTCGGCCCATCAAATAAGAAGCGCCATGTTGTGAGGACTGGAAAAAAGAGTATCGTTGGAGTTGACGGTGTAGTTGATGAAGAAGAGTACAACCAATTCGACGATTCAGAACCCGATTGTGGAAATGAAGAATCAAGTAATGACGAAGAACCAATTGATGATGTGCCAACTTACGTATGTCGAGATCATAATGAAGGACTAACATATAATGGAAAAAAGCTAGTCGACAACGACGACGACGACTAAAATTGTCAAATTGGGTACTTTGATGTGCATATTGTCAATACCTAGTTGTATTTGTTCCATATGGTCAAAATTTTTTATTGTTGGGCATTTACTTCAATTAAATGATCAAGTACTCTACTTTGTTGTATTTACAGTGCTATATTAGTCTGAACATACTGAATCTTCACACTGAAATGCAGATTCAGTAAGTTCACTAAGTTGAAACTGGCCTTACTGAATCTGCATTTCAGTATGCAGATCGATTCAGTGTGATGAAATTGTTATCACGGACGGGCAAAAACATTAGCCCGTCTGTGATGACATCCACCGGCACAGGTCAAGTCATCACTGATGGGCATGAAGGTTGGCCCGTCCGTGGTGACTTGCCACTGGCGCATGACAAGTCATCACTAATGAAATTATTATCACGGACGGGCTGGAAGGATTGCCCGTCCGTGATGACTTGCCCAGCCAGCGGAAGTCAAGTCATTACTGATGGGCACGGAGGAGACCCGTCCGTGATAACTGTTTCATCACGGACGGGTCGCATCTACGCCTGTCAGTGATGACTTGCCCTCCCGCCGCTAGTCAGGTCATCACTGACGGGCATAGATGTGGCCCGTCCATGATGAAATTGTTATCACGGACAGGTCACATCTGCGCCCGTCAGTGATGAATTCTCTGCGTAGGGTTGGCAAGTCATCACTGACAGGCTAATCGTTTCGGCCGTCCGTGATGACTTCTTCTATTTATATACCTGTGCCCATGGGACTTGAAATTTTTCACCGTGCGTCGAACCCTAGACTTGCTCTTCTGTTCTGACCAGCAGCGGCGCCTCCTTGCCATAAGAGCATCGTTGCAGCCGCCACCCATCGTGAACCCTAGTGCCCCCACCGCCGCCGCAATGGATGCCTCCCCGACCGCCCCCACCGCCGTGGACGCTCCTCTCGTCCCAACAACCGCCGCCGTGGATGCTCCTCTCATCCCAACAGCCGCTGCCTCCGTGGACACTCCTCTCCTTGTCGACAGCACCGTGGACGCTTCCCTCATCCCAACAACCGCCGCCGCGGGTTCTCCTCCCCACAGGTACCCCTATAACCACAGTTTGCTCGCGTTCGTTTGCTAGGGCATGAGTCTTACCCCTATAACTTGTGTGTTCTTGGGAGGCATTCAGAACATGCTTTACTCATGCTTTACTTGCCACTGCCCTAGTGATGCTCATACTACATGGCACTTCCATTCTCAATTTAAGGTTATTCTGGAATAGTTTGATTTCTTGAAATATTTATTTTATGGTGTTCTTTCATTTTGTGGACTGCTAGCATTAGCAGCAGCATTGCTATGAACCTTGTGGTGTTATGTTCCGTTAGCAATGATAGTGGAACCAGGGGGTTGCCCTCGTATTAAAAAAATCAGCCTATGTAACAGAGTTTGTGCTGTGAATCCTGTCCACTAGACCACCATTACAAGCAGAATACCATATTTTGATCAAAACATAGAACCTAAATGCCAACAAAGACTCGTCGAACAATTGATCATTTGAAAGAAGGCCAAAGGAAAAAACTTGTAGGTTTCTCCTAGTCATAATTCAGCACTCTCCGTATGTTGCAGTCCCTTTGTGCATCTTGTTATTAATAGATGATCACCTCACACAATGTATGTTAATGCACAATCATCTAATTGGGCTGCACACACTATTTTCCAGATTCTTTATATATGCTCTTATCATATATGGTAGGGTTAGGACACTCAAGTTTCAATTTTCAAAACAGCAATGTAATATTTCAAGAAATCCTTATTTCAGGAAAGATCTTAACTTGTGTTGAATTGTATCATGTCAACAGACATGACTATTCTTAGTTATGAGACCACTTTTGGCCTACTCTACATGTTCTATTTGACTATTTGAACCTATGCCATCAGGTTTTCCAGATTCTTTATATATGCTCTTATCATATATGGTAGGGTTAGGACACTCAAGTTTCAATTTTCAAAAAGATCACATATTCAATATATATGAATAATATATAAAAGTTCCAAGTAATTAGTTAGTTGTTTTTTTGCAAAAAAGATCGATGACGGGCAAAGAAACTACTGGTTCGTCGGAGCCCCCGGCGGCAATGAAAAGAGTTAGGAAACCGAGAATCGGTAATAAGATGCCTACGCAAAGGCAGGTCATCACGGAGGTAGACCAGATAACAGGGTACCCTTCCCAACCCTAGAAGACGGCATCTAAGTTCAACAGCGCGTGTGGTTATCTGGCAAGTCAACATATAAAGATCACAACACAAGATTGGACTGAAGTGCCCGAGGCCCAGATTGGAAAAATCATGAAAGAGCTATGGAGCAAGTTCGAGATCCCCAAAGGCGACAGGGAGAAAGTAGAACAGGCGGTGAAGGTGACGATGGCTAAGTCTCACCGGAACTTCAGGAGCACGCTGAACAAAGAATATGTTCAGAAAAACCGCTCGCCATTACAGAGATATCGCCAAATAACAGAGCCGGTTTGGAAAGATTTTGTTTGAATGAAGTCTACGGAAGAGTTCAAGGCGAAGAGTTTAAAGAGCAAAGAACTCCGCTCAAAGAATAAACACCCCCACCGCCTGGGCAGTCGTGGCTACGTTAGGAAGATGGCGGACTGGGGGATAGAGGATGCTGCACTACGAGAGGCTGGAAAACCAGTTCCTTTCGATGACCGGGCGGGCATGGATTAGGGGCCGCACGAAGATCGACCTGACTATGGGGGCTGTTTCCTTCTCGACCCCTGAAGTTGAGGATGTGTCCAATCATCTGGTACAAACTTAACCCACCGTGTTGATTTCATAAGTATAAACAGTTTATGACAAATCGCTCAGTACTATATCTCGTACTCCTTCTATTGCAGAGGGAGTTGAGCTAGCAAGAATCTTCCTCAGAGTCCATCAGGAGCGAGAGGTGGCTAGACCCTCTCGCGAAAGCTCTGGGAAACCCTGAGAAATTTTGGCGCGTGTGAGGCCTCAGGGTTGCCGCTACATGGAGCATAGCTTTCCCCCAAACCAAAGAGGAGGCCAGGCAAAGGAAGAGAAGCAGGAAGAAAACTCTTATTGAAGAGATAACGAGGAAGGTACAAGACAACATGGCCGACGACATGCTTTGAAAGGCGAGAGAGGAGGCACACAGGGAGGTGGCCTCCCTGTTTGGGGGGCAGCTGCCGCCCTTGCCTCCTAACCGCACCTAGCCTAGCACCGCGTACGGATGGAGTAGCTGCGCCTCCACAAATGCTACTTCCGAAGGGAGAGCTGACGCGCTTCCTATCGACAACATCACTGTAAGTTTGTTTAGTTGCACGAATGCTTCGCAACAAGTTTTGTGGACGTGTAACTAAATCATAATTGTCCTGCAGGCGCCAACAAAGTGCGACCTGGTGATGATGCTACCCGGCGGTGTGCCCTTAACGGTGGGACAAGGGCTAGCGTATCAACCAACTTTGGGGCAATGCTTGCACAACGTTGAAATACCGTCTACGATGGCGAAGGTACAGTTGGACTTCGTATGCCGCGTACAGTGCTTTACGAGTCCCCGTGCCCCGCGAAGATGGTGTGACAACAATAGGTCAGTGCGTCAATTGTTTCATCATGTGGCCGAAGACGGGGATAATTCTGGATGCAAACACTCCGACCTCTCGTTATCTATCGTCGGCCAACCGCAGTACATCGTGCAATTCGTCATTGGACTTGAGCGGAACCGTTAAGCTGACGTCATTCTCAATGGGCGAGGGGGACACCGTGAACACTTGCACGGAGAAGGAGGCCCTAGCGGCATTGATGGACGAGCCCGTCAAACCACAAAAAAAGGGAATGGCGCTGTAATCCCCAAACCTAACGATTAGGGTTTCACCTTGCATTCATGCATACATGGCATGATCATCACTACACCTTAATTAAACTCAGTTGTATATCAACTTTACTTTATAGAATATGTTAATATCTCATCCTCGGTGGATATTTATACAAACACCAATCAATTTATTTGAAGTATTTCAAAATAACAAAGTCATTAATAAGTGGTAGTGGTCATCGGACTCTTCGGTGAATCCCCCGCTAATCTTCTAACCTTCCCCCAACATTCACTTCTTAAGATTGTTCCAAAACCCCCATGAAATCATGGCTTGCTTAGGATTCCCGTGGCTAAACCCTAAAGTGCCGAGGAATTAGGGTTTGGTCGACAAGCAAGCTAGGGTGGATAAAAATGTACCAAACCTTGGGAAAGGGCATGAAATGGTGAATACTGAACCCATGTAAAGTTTGAGAATTTTTGGAGAAACCAAAACCTAGTCGTAGTTCAAACCTTGGAATTAGGTCAAACCCCAATTTGAACTGGACCCTCAATTAAATTGACCCCAAAGTGGCTCAGATTTTTACAGCAACTCAGGAATAATCTTAGGAGGGTCTGGTAAAAATTTCAGAATTTTTGGAGCTATATTTGCACATAAAATAACAAAGGGGCTAGCTCTGGAAATAGAAAATCAGAAATAAAAGGAAAACCCTAAAATCAAATCGGGCCGAAACTCTCTCGGCCCGTTAAACCGACCCACTCCTCCCCGCGCCCCTCCACTTTCCGCTTTCCCCTTCGGGTGGCGCCCCCGTGCCCGTCGCGCCTCCCCTCTCTCTGCCCTTCCGAGCCGGGCCCGCTTGCCAGCATCTTCTCCCCCACGTCGCCTCCGTGGTTGGGGAAGATGGGCGGCGCGGCCACCGTGGCTCCGACCGGCCGCCCTATTTAAGGGTCGGTCCCGACCGGCCGTGCCTCCCCTGTCCGAAACCCTAGATCCCCCCCCTCCTCCATTTTCTTTCCCCGGTGCCGAAGCTCCTCTGTGCCGCCACCTTCTCCACCTCCGGCCACACTCCGGTGAGCTCCTCCACTGCCATCAACCGCTCCCGAACGCCATTTCCTCCCTCCCGTGCTAATCCCTTCCTCTCCGCACCTCCTCCGCTCTTCTTCTCTGCAGATCCGAGCTCGCAACCCCGCGCTGCCGTCTTCGTCTTCAAGCCCCGGCCACCTACTCCGGTGAGCGTCCGCGCCTGTTTCAGTGAGCCTCGGGCTCCATCTTCCTGTCCCCGGGAACCCCCTCTTCCTCTCTAACCTCTCCCACCTCTTTCCCTGCAGACCAGTGCCCGGAGACCCTCCACCACCGGTGACCGAGCCCCCGGCCAACCTCGCCGTCGCCAGACTCCTCCAGTCGTCCCCGCGACCGTCCTTTGCGCGCATCTGCCTCGGGGTGAGCTCCGGCCCCTTTTGCCGCCTTCCCCGAGCTCGGGGCAGTCGCCCAGCCCCTTCCGGTGAGCTCGGGTGCCACTCCGGCCGCGCGCCGCCGTTAGACCCGCCGCCGGCCTCGGTCCCGTGAGAGAGAGAGAGTGGTGCCGCGTGGCCGTTTCTGATTGGGCCACGCGTGCTCGGGTATACCCCACCAGTCAGAGGGATGGGTTTATGTGATGGAAGATTGGGGTAGGATCTGTTCGGGTACGCGTAGAACTTTGTATCCGACGTGGGTAGCCCTCGGGTGCAGATAGCAATTTAGGTCTGGCCGAATAGGGAAGGTTAGGGTTAGGGTTAGATTCCAGTTATGGAAGGAATTTCAAACAGCCATATCTTTTAAACCGTGAATCCAAATTTGGTAAATTTTATATCACTGGAAAGCTTAGGAGATTATCTACACTTTGGTCGAATCAAAAGTTAATTTTGAATACATGCACAGTGGTATATATAGGGTAGATGTTTTATTGCCGTCGAGGATCCGTAAACCCTAGTTTCTCGCCCGTAACTCCGATTTCGATAATTTTCATAGTTCTGGAATCCTTGCAATATATCCTATAAATTGGCTGGAACTAAACTTTAATACCCACACTCAGGTTTGAATATCATAGAAGAATAGCTATTTAACCCCTCTGCGTATATGAATCTTCGGGCATTCATGTAAATATATGTATATCTAAATTCATAATATCGATGCATGCGATTCAAATTGTTTAGGCTTAGTCTTCAGAATCTTTTCAATGTCCTCGACAACCCTAGGACTTAACAACCCATTCCAACTAAAACATGGCTAACCTTAAATCCCCACACACAACATGAAATGTCATGCATGCATGTTTAGTATTACACATAATCTTTGCAAGATAAACTTAAGCCATGAAAGTAATCAAAGCTCCTCAGCATCAATTGATCCCTGTAGGAACATGCATCTAGCCTCATCTATTCAGCATGCATACATGCTGAGTCTTATGGTTCTTTACCGTTTATTTTCCGGTGTTCGTGTTAATCGCAACAGAAGGTGAAGAGGAAGACCACTCGGCTTACGACGACACGCAAGAGCTAGATCCTAGCACTCAAGGCAAGCAGAGCTTGTTGCATCCCTTTTATTTATTCAGTACTTGCTTATTCTATCCATGTGTTGATGTTGTATCGTCGTTCGTAGATTGGGATTAAGTTCGGCTAAACTAGCATGTTAGGATGTGCTGTATTGTGTGCCTAGGGATGGTTGGAATTAATCGATGAACTAAATACTTGAACCTAAGGTGAGATGTGAGAGCCGAAGGAAAAAGGGTCAACTGGATAAAGTTGGTATCACTGGAGGAGCATGTTGCGACCAGGTGTATGGGAGTATTGTCGCGATACCAACCTTGAGGTAACTCCAGCGTGGCTACTTCCCTTGTCACCACGTGGACGTTGCCGAGATCAACGCTAGGGTATGTCGGATGGTAAAGGCCGCTTGGAGCTTTGCAACCTCCAAGGGATAATGCTCTCGAATATCGCTAGTGGTTGTATCGTCGGAACGGTCCGAGAGAATGAATGAACTAGGTGTTGATGATCGAGATTGGGATTAACCTAGGGACTGAACCCTAAGTGATTGAAACTGATGCAAGTAAACGTGTTAGTAATTGATGTTGATTGGTTGGTGACCGGAGTAGTATATTGATTAGTTGTCCTCCCTCCATGTTAATTATGCCTTGTTTCCATAATTAAGTATATTGTTACTCTGAGAAGCATTCATGTTTAATTGTTGTTGCACTAGTATGAGTAGGACATTTAATCAAGCACGGATAAGTCTTGCGAGTACATTCGTACTCACCCAGGTTACCCCTGGAGCTTGCAGGTGAGCCGGTGGTCGAAGAGTTTTTCGACGATGTTTGACGTGTCTGGTTTCCTCGGTTGCGTTCGATGTATGGGATAGTTAGTGTTTTGTTCAGCGATCACTATGTCGCTGTGGGACTATTATTTTGCTTCCGCTGTTGTTAATTTTCTCCGTATTCGGATATGTTTCCGGTGTTAACCGACGGATGTAATATGTTGTCCCATCGTGGACTGTTAATATTAATATCGTAATGTAGAGCTTTGTGACGATATGCGAGTTGTTAATCCGGGCTGCCCCTGCACAATGCGTGAGTGATATGAAGTGTATGGGTATGCCGTGAAAGATCGAGGCCGTACCATTTTCTACTAAGTCAAGCAGGAGTTGGTTGAGTGACCCGCTGGCTGAGATGCTGTGCCGGCCAGGCAGGGTGTGGGCGTTCTACCGGGCTTTCGAGCGACCCACTAGCTTCCGAGCTAGGTTAGGGTGTGGGTAGAATTGTCGGGCTCCTCCGACCTTGCTTGTCGTGGTAGGATTCGGGCACGACTTTGACTTTTCACCGGATTATGGAATCGTATGTGATTTTGGGAAGATTGGTCGCTTCCGGCCGGCTCGCACCTGGCGGGTGTCGGACCGTCTACCTTGGTGCGTACGGCGCAGGTACCGTGCCACCGGGCGGACGAGTCCTTCGGTCCTTGGCGACTTCTCGTTCCCCTAATCATATGCAATTCCGGGTCCGTGACAGCTTGGTATCAGAGCCGAGCTGACCGTAGGAAGCCAATTGCAGGTGGTCGTTAGATAGGAGCTTCCGCTGCGCCTCGCTGATAGGCCAGCAAAACTATTTAAAAGCATAAACCCTATGTTTTAAAATTAATAAGTAGATTGCTTTTTATTTCTTCGCCTCCTCACTCTTAGTTCTGAAGTTCTTCTCTATTGCATTTGTTTTCATTGTGTGGCTAACCCTGTCCTCTCTAACCCCAAAAAATTGTATAGGATGGTGTATAACGTTGTAACCGACCCGCAACAGCTTGGAGGATGGGCTGCCTTGTTGTGGAGGATGTTGGAATATCTTGGAGTGCCCCCGGAAGAACTCCCTGCCTTCCATGCCAAGACTTATAAGGTTCAGGGGAAAACTCATTTTTGGATGGCATGGGTCAAGGTGAAAGTTTCGGACTTGGATCAGACCTTTACATCATCTAGACCCAGTGATGAAGATGCCCGATTGGAAGCCTCAAGAAAAGCAGTTCTCCACCTACGGCATCACTTCGACGAGATCTTTCTATTTTCTCCCTTCCGTCTCATTCCCCAGATTACTGATGGAGGTGCCAGCATTAGGGTACCAGTGCCAAGTGACGACGAAGAAGATGATGAGACTGAGTTGGAGACGATCCAGCACATTGTTGATGCGGAAGTAATGCACCACAGGCTGTATCGGGATTATGGAAAGGCTACTCAAGAAGTGGAACGATTGACAAAAGTTAACCGCAAGCTTCGCATGGAGTTGCGCCGGAGATACCATGTGGCGAATGAGGATGAGTCTTGCGCCGAGAGCCCTTATGTCCCGGTGGAGGAGCCAACCCCGACTCCACCTTGTAAGACCAACCAACCTGAGAGTTCTGGAGCGAAGCCGCGCAAAAGGATGACAGCCCGACAGTACCTTCGGCTTTTCACCCCAAGATCCTCAGAAGCAAATGCCTCGACGCCAGCCACCTCAGTTCCCACTGATGAAGCTGCACTGTCCGAAGAAGAAGAAGAAGACCCGGAAGAGCGTGTGTGGTACACCACGAGCAACCCACCGTCCGATGAGAAGTGAGATGAACGCTTGGAGAATAGCAATGGAGGCTTACGAGACCTATTGGTGTAGTGAAGAATCATTAGAAAGTCCTTAGAAGTGTTGTTTGGAGTTAGCATTAGGCCAAAGGTCTCATTTTGTAATGTAAGCCGGATCAAACCCTAGGGTTAAAACATCTTTTGGAGATGTGTAATTGGGTATTAAGGGCTGCAATTTTGACGTCTTGTAATGTTTAGATTCGCCGTAAGGTGACCTAAACCGCAGCCCCGTCTATGGACTATGTTGAACGTATTATGGCAATCCAGTATCGTTCTTATCATTGTTCTGTCCTTCATTTTCTCTTAGGGAATAATGTAGCATGTTCATAAATACCCCGCTGAACCAATGTGAAACGTTTGCTTTCAGCCTCTCTAACCTTGATCCGTTCTTGCTGTTGTCCTTTGGTTGCAACAGAATGGCGTCAGGAACCCGTGGTGCTGCCCGTGGTCGCCGTGAGCGCGATGAGGAGGAAGTGCCACCTCCTCCTCAGCAGCCAAGTGTTGCGGACCTGCTCATGACCCAGAACAGGATCCTCGAGCAGCTGGCGCGTAATCAAGGCGCCGGTGGTGGACAGGCTCGAGGTGGCCTAGCTGAGTTTCAGCGAACCCAACCGCCAACCTTTGATCAAGCCGATGACCCGCTGGAGGCAGATAGCTGGATCCGGCAAATTGAAAGGAAACTCGAGCTAGCAGAGTGCACTGAAGCTAACAAGGTCAGGTTCGCTTCCCACTGCCTGGCAGGCGCGGCCGCAGAATGGTGGGAAAACTTCTTGGTCACGCAAGCTGCTGGCCATGTGGTCACATGGGACGAGTTCAAAACCGGTTTCCGCAACTTCCATATCCCCGATGGTATCATGAACTTGAAGAGGGAGGAGTTCAGAGATCTCCGTCAAGGAAAGAAACCCATCATGGAGTTCCTTCGCGAATTCAACCACTTGTCGCGATATGCCCCTCAGGAAGTTTCCACCGATAGAGAGAAGGTCCGGCACTTTATGGATAAATTGAATGATGAGATGCGGGCAAGGCTAGCCACTGTCGACGTGCGCGACTTTCAGTACTTGGTGGATAAAGTCATTAACATAGAAGCAAGAGAGTCCGTTCTCAGCCAGAACCGCAAGCGCGAGAGGGAAGCGCTAAGGTCTGCTGCAAGTAGCTCCCAAAAGCCGCGGGTGTGGCAGCAGCAGCCACCCCGCCCTACAGTTCAATATCCTCCAAGACCGCAGGGTTACGCTTCGCGTCCCCAGCCGCAGAATGCTCAGCCTCATCCACAGAGCGGACAGCCAAGGCCAGCGCTTGACATCACTAAGGTACAGTGTTATAACTGCGGAAGGATGGGGCACTTCGCTAGCGCTTGTCGCCAGCCACGCACCGGAAATGCCTTTGCCCCCAAGGTGCAACAGGGACAGCAAGACAGAGGTCCTCAAGTCAGGGGTCCAGCCCCCAACAAGCCTCAAGTTCCCGGCCGCGGCAGGGTGAATCACATTACAGCCGAGGAAGCACAGGACGTGCCAGAAGTGGTGCTGGGTACGCTCTCCGTTCACTCAACTCCTGCAACTGTTCTGTTCGATTCCGGAGCATCTCATTCTTTTATCTCCAGCAAGTTTGTGCATGATAACCATGTTCCATCATCAGCATTGCATCATCCCCTCATCGTTGCAACACCCGGTTCGGAAATCAGAACCAAACGGGTTTGCGAGGGTATTACAGTAGAGATTGGTGGGGAAACCTTTCTGGGCAATATGGTAGTTTTGGGATCAGCTGGGTTGGACGTCATATTGGGCATGAATTGGTTGATCCAACACAAAACTAAGATAGACTGTGCAAGAAGATCGGTATCTCTTACCTCCGAGTCCGGTAAAGAAGTGGTGTTTGTCTCCTCGTCCCCAACAGGATGTCTCTTTGCCCTCAGCGATACCCAGGATCAAGGGATTGAGCTAGTACCAGTAGTATGTGAGTATCCAGATGTTTTCCCTGAAGAGTTGCCCGGTATGCCCCCGGATCGCGCAGTGGAGTTCGTCATCGACCTTCCTCCTGGAACCGCCCCTGTCTCAAGACGACCCTACCGGATATCCCCGAAGGAGTTACTAGAAATGAAGAAGCAGCTCCAGGAGCTTGAGGAAAAAGGTTTCATCCGACCTAGCTCCTCGCCGTGGGGGTTGCCCCGCCATGTTCGTAAAGAAGAAGGACTCAAGTCTAAGGATGGTGGTTGACTACCGCCCTTTGAACGAACTTACCGTGAAGAACAAATGCCCTCTACCCAGGATTGATGACCTCTTTGACCAGTTAACCGGGGCAAGTGTCTTCTCCAAGATTGACCTCAGGCTGGGCTACCATCAGATAAAGATTAGATCTGAAGACATTCCAAAAACAGCCTTCACCACTCGTTACGGATCGTACGAGTACACAGTTATGTCCTTCGGATTGACCAATGCCCCTTCCACCTTTACCCAACTCATGAACTCAGTATTCATGGAGTATCTGGATCAATTTGTTGTCGTCTTCATCGATGACATCCTCATCTATTCCAAGTCCGACTCAGAACATGAAGATCACTTGAGAAGGGTGCTTGACAAGCTCCGTGAGCATCGTCTGTATGCCAAGTTCTCAAAATGCGAGTTTTGGAAACGCCAAGTGGAATTCTTGGGCCATATACTCTCAGCTCAAGGTATCGCGGTAGACCCGAGCAAGGTGCAAGCGGTACAAGGGTGGAAGCAACCCAAATCGGTTACCCAGATCCGGAGTTTCCTGGGATTGGCAGGATACTACCGTCGATTCATCGAAGGTTTCTCCTCCATAGCGAAGCCCATGACCGAACTGTTGAAGAAAGACACCAAGTTTGTATGGTCTGACAAGTGTGAAACCAGTTTTCAAGAACTCAAGAAGAGACTGACATCAGCCCCAGTGCTTGTTCTCCCAGACGTCAATAAGGACTTCGAGGTTTACTGCGATGCTTCCCACAATGGATTAGGCTGTGTCCTCATGCAAGAAGGTCGCGTGGTAGCTTACGCCTCGCGACAGTTGAGACCTCATGAAGCCAACTATCCCACGCACGACCTAGAGCTAGCAGCTGTGGTTCACGCCCTCAAGATTTGGCGCCATTACCTCATCGGTAACCGCTGTGAAATCTATTCGGACCATAAGAGCCTAAAGTATCTGTTCACCCAGCCGGACCTGAACCTTCGTCAGAGGAGATGGCTTGAGTTAATCAAGGATTACGACTTGTGGCTTAAATTATACCCCCGGCAAGGCCAATGTCGTTGCTGATGCCCTTAGTCGGAAGGCTTACTGCAACAACGCTGTGATCAAGGAGCAGCAACCACCTCTTCACGAAGAGTTTCAACGACTGAACTTGGAGATGGTTTGAACAGGGTACCCTCGCCACTTTGGAGGTGAAGCCATCATTAGAAGATCAAATCAAGGCTGCTCAAGCTCAGAATGTTGGAATGAAGAAAATCAAGGAGAAAATGAAGACTGGTACCGCAACTTGTTTCACAGAAGATAAGGATGGAGTATTATGGTTTGGAAAACGACTTGTGGTGCCCAAGGACAAGCAACTAAAGGACTTAATCCTCCATGAAGCCCACAACTCCCCATTGACCATCCATCCAGGCAGTACCAAGATGTACCAAGATCTCCGTCGTCAGTTCTGGTGGACCCGGATGAAGCGGGAGATTGCCCAATATGTTGCTGAGTGTGATGTCTGTCGCCGTGTGAAGGCCGAGCATCAGAGACCCGCAGGCTTACTGCAACCACTCCCTATTCCCGAGTGGAAATGGGAAGAGATTGCTATGGATTTTGTTGTAGGCTTGCCCAGATCCCCAAAGGGCAACGATGCAATATGGGTGATTGTAGACCGTCTATCCAAAGTCGCCCACTTCATCCCTGTGAAAACAACGCACAAAGTGAGCCAGCTAGCAAGGTTGTATATCTCCCGGATTGTTTGTCTCCATGGTGTTCCCAAGAGAATCATCTCAGATCGAGGCACTCAATTCACCAGCAGGTTTTGGAAATGCTTGCACGAATCTATGGGCACTTCTTTATCCTTCAGCACTGCTTTTCATCCGCAACCAGTGGTCAGGTTGAGCGAACAAACCAAATCCTTGAAGACATGTTAAGGTCCTGTGCCCTTACAGCTGGTTCCAATTGGGAAGAATACTTGCCGTATGCAGAGTTCGCCTACAATAACAGTTACCAAACCAGCCTCGGAATGGCCCCCTTTGAAGTACTTTATGGAGAAAGTGCAGAACACCATTGAACTGGTCAGAGACAGGCGAGAGACAATTCCTTGGACCCAACCCATCGAAGAAGCTGAAGAGCTAGTTCACCATGCCCGTCAACGTCTTCGCGAAGCTCAATCCAGGCAAAAGGGCTACGCCGATCCACGCCGTCGAGAGGTTACCTTCCAGGTTGGAGATAGCGTATATCTTAAGGTCACTCCATTCAAAGGAGTTCACCGTTTTGGAATGAAAGGAAAGCTGACCCCTCGTTATATCGGGCCATATCAAGTCTTAGCCAAACGAGGAACCGTTGCATATCAGTTGGAGTTGCCTCCCGAGCTGTCCCAAGTGCACGATGTCTTCCATGTGTCCCAGTTGAAGGCTTGCCATCGAGTCCCTGAGACGAAGACCAACCCCGAGATGGAAGTGTTGCATGAAGACCTGTCATATCGGGAACACCCGGTATGCATCCTCGATGAAGCCGAGCGCAAGACCCGGAACCGTGCCATCAAGTTCCTCAAGGTCCAGTGGAGCAACCACACCGAAGATGAAGCTACCTGGGAGCGTGAAGAATGGCTCAAGACCGAGTTCCCCACTTTGTTTGTCGACCGTTAACGATCTCGGGTCGAGATCTTTTAAGGGGAGTAGGTTTTGTAATCCCCAAACCTAACGATTAGGGTTTCACCTTGCATTCATGCATACATGGCATGATCATCACTACACCTTGATTAAACTCAGTTGTATATCAACTTTACTTTATAGAATATGTTAATATCTCATCCTCGGTGGATATTTATACAAACACCAATCAATTTATTTGAAGTATTTCAAAATAACAAAGTCATTAATAAGTGGTAGTGGTCATCGGACTCTTCGGTGAATCCCCCGCTAATCTTCTAACCTTCCCCCAACATTCACTTCTTAAGATTGTTCCAAAACCCCCATGAAATCATGGCTTGCTTAGGATTCCCGTGGCTAAACCCTAAAGTGCCGAGGAATTAGGGTTTGGTCGACAAGCAAGCTAGGGTGGATAAAAATGTACCAAACCTTGGGAAAGGGCATGAAATGGTGAATACTGAACCCATGTAAAGTTTGAGAATTTTTTGGAGAAACCAAAAACCTAGTCGTAGTTCAAACCTTGGAATTAGGTCAAACCCCAATTTGAACTGGACCCTCAATTAAATTGACCCCAAAGTGGCTCAGATTTTTACAGCAACTCAGGAATAATCTTAGGAGGGTCTGGTAAAAATTTCAGAATTTTTGGAGCTATATTTGCACATAAAATAACAAAGGGGCTAGCTCTGGAAATAGAAAATCAGAAATAAAAGGAAAACCCTAAAATCAAATCGGGCCGAAACTCTCTCGGCCCGTTAAACCGACCCACTCCTCCCCGCGCCCCTCCACTTTCCGCTTTCCCCTTCGGGTGGCGCCCCCGTGCCCGTCGCGCCTCCCCTCTCTCTGCCCTTCCGAGCCGGGCCCGCTTGCCAGCATCTTCTCCCCCACGTCGCCTCCGTGGGTTGGGGAAGATGGGCGGCGCGGCCACCGTGGCTCCGACCGGCCGCCCTATTTAAGGGTCGGTCCCGACCGGCCGTGCCTCCCCCTGTCCGAAACCCTAGATCCCCCCTCCTCCATTTTCTTTCCCCGGTGCCGAAGCTCCTCTGTGCCGCCACCTTCTCCACCTCCGGCCACACTCCGGTGAGCTCCTCCACTGCCATCAACCGCTCCCGAACGCCATTTCCTCCCTCCCGTGCTAATCCCTTCCTCTCCGCACCTCCTCCGCTCTTCTTCTCTGCAGATCCGAGCTCGCAACCCCGCGCTGCCGTCTTCGTCTTCAAGCCCGGCCACCTACTCCGGTGAGCGTCCGCGCCTGTTTCAGTGAGCCTCGGGCTCCATCTTCCTGTCCCCGGGAACCCCCTCTTCCTCTCTAACCTCCCCCACCTCTTTTCCCTGCAGACCAGTGCCCGGAGACCCTCCACCACCGGTGACCGAGCCCCCGGCCAACCTCGCCGTCGCCAGACTCCTCCAGTCGTCCCCGCGACCGTCCTTTGCGCGCATCTGCCTCGGGGTGAGCTCCGGCCCCTTTTGCCGCCTTCCCCGAGCTCGGGGCAGTCGCCCAGCCCCTTCCGGTGAGCTCGGGTGCCACTCCGGCCGCGCGCCGCCGTTTAGACCCGCCGCCGGCCTCGGTCCCGTGAGAGAGAGAGAGTGGTGCCGCGTGGCCGTTTCTGATTGGGCCACGCGTGCTCGGGTATACCCCACCAGTCAGAGGGATGGGTTTATGTGATGGAAGATTGGGGTAGGATCTGTTCGGGTACGCGTAGAACTTTGTATCCGACGTGGGTAGCCCTCGGGTGCAGATAGCATTTAGGTCTGGCCGAATAGGGAAGTTAGGGTTAGGGTTAGATTCCAGTTATGGAAGGAATTTCAAACAACCATATCTTTTAAACCGTGAATCCAAATTTGGTAAATTTTATATCACTGGAAAGCTTAGGAGATTATCTACACTTTGGTCGAATCAAAGTTAATTTTGAATACATGCACAGTGGTATATATAGGGTAGATGTTTTATTGCCATCGAGGATCCGTAAACCCTAGTTTCTCGCCCGTAACTCCGATTTCGATAATTTTCATAGTTCTGGAATCCTTGCAATATATCCTATAATTGGCTGGAACTAAACTTTAATACCCACACTCAGGTTTGAATATCATAGAAGAATAGCTATTTAAACCCCTCTGCGTATATGAATCTTCGGACATTCATGTAAATATATGTATATCTAAATTCATAATATCGATGCATGCGATTCAAATTGTTTAGGCTTAGTCTTCAGAATCTTTTCAATGTCCTCGACAACCCTAGGACTTAACAACCCATTCCAACTAAAACATGGCTAACCTTAAATCCCCACACACAACATGAAATGTCATGCATGCATGTTTAGTATTACACATAATCTTTGCAAGATAAACTTAAGCCATGAAAGTAATCAAAGCTCCTCAGCATCAATTGATCCCTGTAGGAACATGCATCTAGCCTCATCTATTCAGCATGCATACATGCTGAGTCTTATGGTTCTTTACCGTTTATTTTCCGGTGTTCGTGTTAATCGCAACAGAAGGTGAAGAGGAAGACCACTCGGCTTACGACGACACGCAAGAGCTAGATCCTAGCACTCAAGGCAAGCAGAGCTTGTTGCATCCCTTTTATTTATTCAGTACTTGCTTATTCTATCCATGTGTTGATGTTGTATCGTCGTTCGTAGATTTGGGATTAAGTTCGGCTAAACTAGCATGTTAGGATGTGCTGTATTGTGTGCCTAGGGATGGTTGGAATTAATCGATGAACTAAATACTTGAACCTAAGGTGAGATGTGAGAGCCGAAGGAAAAAGGGTCAACTGGATAAAGTTGGTATCACTGGAGGAGCATGTTGCGACCAGGTGTATGGGAGTATTGTCGCGATACCAACCTTGAGGTAACTCCAGCGTGGCTACTTCCCTTGTCACCACGTGGACGTTGCCGAGATCAACGCTAGGGTATGTCGGATGGTAAAGGCCGCTTGGAGCTTTGCAACCTCCAAGGGATAATGCTCTCGAATATCGCTAGTGGTTGTATCGTCGGAACGGTCTGAGAGAATGAATGAACTAGGTGTTGATGATCGAGATTGGGATTAACCTAGGGACTGAACCCTAAGTGATTGAAACTGATGCAAGTAAACGTGTTAGTAATTGATGTTGATTGGTTGGTGACCGGAGTAGTATATTGATTAGTTGTCCTCCCTCCATGTTAATTATGCCTTGTTTCCATAATTAAGTATATTGTTACTCTGAGAAGCATTCATGTTTAATTGTTGTTGCACTAGTATGAGTAGGACATTTAATCAAGCACGGATAAGTCTTGCGGGTACATTCGTACTCACCCAGGTTACCCCTGGAGCTTGCAGGTGAGCCGGTGGTCGAAGAGTTTTTCGACGATGTTTGACGTGTCTGGTTTCCTCGGTTGCGTTCGATGTATGGGATAGTTAGTGTTTTGTTCAGCGATCACTATGTCGCTGTGGGACTATTATTTTGCTTCCGCTGTTGTTAATTTTCTCCGTACTCGGATATGTTTCCGGTGTTAACCGACGGATGTAATATGTTGTCCCATCGTGGACTGTTAATATTAATATCGTAATGTAGAGCTTTGTGACGATATGCGAGTTGTTAATCCGGGCTGCCCCTGCACAATGCGTGAGTGATATGAAGTGTATGGGTATGCCGTGAAAGATCGAGGCCGTACCATTTTCTACTAAGTCAAGCAGGAGTTGGTTGAGTGACCCGCTGGCTGAGATGCTGTGCCGGCCAGGCAGGGTGTGGGCGTTCTACCGGGCTTTCGAGCGACCCACTAGCTTCCGAGCTAGGTTAGGGTGTGGGTAGAATTGCCGGGCTCCTTCGACCTTGCTTGTCGTGGTAGGATTCGGGCATGACTCTGACTTTTCACCAGATTATGGAATCGTATGTGATTTTGGGAAGATTGGTCGCTTCCGGCCGGCTCGCACCTGGCGGGTGTCGGACCGTCTACCTTGGTGCGTACGGCACAGGTACCGTGCCACCGGGCGGACGAGTCCTTCGGTCCTTGGCGACTTCTCGTTCCCCTAATCATATGCAATTCCGGGTCCGTGACAGGCGCTCCAAGAATAAACAGGATCCCTGCCCAGTAGAGGAGGCCCTGACGACGGTGATGGACGAGGCGATGGCCATCACGGAGCATAATGAGCCCCAGACGGCAATGACGGAGGAACCCGTGACCCGGTACAAGGAGCCACTATCGAAGGAGGTTTTGAAGGCTGCATTGGAGGGTGTTGTGCCTAAGGGTACCCAACCATCTGCACCAAAAAGTGTTACGCCCAACGAAACCCAATCAGCTGAATTGGAGGATGTTACGCGTAAGGAAACCCAACCACTCATATCATGGTGTAGCGATCCGAGTCCGGTCAAACCTCTGAGGAAAACCCGAGGACGACGAGGCCAAGGCGGCAAGAAACAGAAGGCTGATAGCGCCAGTAAGGCTTTATCGTATTCATCAGAAAAGTACTATCCTCCTGCCCCTCTAGCTCGGAAATACAAATGTGGTGAGCCACTCCTCCCGTAGCTTCAACTGAATAATATGGCCCAACAAATCAGACTTCTGCATAATCACTACATGCAAGAGTCCACGAAGCCTGGTGCTGAGCAGTATATCACGGTTAGAGTGCCACCTGAGTAAAATTTCTACGATGAAGTTGGGACTGGTATGTTTGACGTCAACTATGAAGACCTGTTCAGTCTCTATACCTTCGACAGACTCGACGCTAACATCTTGAGGATATGGACGCTCCACATGGTCCAAGAGATCAGGCGCTTGAATGCAAATGTTGGATTGATCCATACCTATTCAACTGGAGGGTGCTCAACGAGAATGCAGAGATGGTCACGCAGTTCCTTACGAAATTATGGCTCGCCCAAAGGACCAAGGATTACATAATGTTTGCCTACAACCCACCGTAAGTTCTTTAATACTGTCTAAATCTTCAATTTATGCACTTAGCTAGGTGTTTACATATCACTTTTTGACCATGATGTCGTGTATGCAGCGACCACTGGGTACTTGTGGTTATCGTTGGAGCATGGAACAAGGTGTTTTACTTTGATTCCATAAAAATGAAACGTGACTTCTCGATGATACGAAAGTGCATCGATGATGCCTTCGTGATCTATAAGGCGTCGGGAGGGGTTAATTACAAGGTAAGGGGAGCAAAAAAGCTCACCCATAAATTTGATTTCCCGTGCAAACAACAACAAGAAGCAACAAACACATGTGGGTTCCACATTTGCGCGCACATGGAGGCGATTGCCCTAGCGTGGTCTGAATGTGGAGTACATAAGGTATTGATGGATCTAATATCTACATCGACAGTCTATTTAATAGCTACTTTGTTTCCATATGAAATTAATGTTGTTCTCATTTTTTCACTGGAATTTCATATTAACATGCAAGAGCAATTTGATGCAAGCCAGGACTTTACACACATATTGGCACACTTCGCATATTTCTTCAACAATTTTGTAGTAAACCCCGCCGGTGAATTCTACTCCGGCATACCCCCATCTACATAAATTTGCTCGAACTGATTCTGTATTGTTCTTTTCTAAAGTTTAGACTTGTCAAATTTGAGATGTCAAACATATTTGAGATGTGACAAATTATTTAGCCAATTGTGCGATGTAGAGTGTGTTGTAGAAGTCAAATTGAAATAATTCTTTGATTCCTGTTCTACACCGCATATATGCTTGTGATATATGTCCTGTGCATGCTAGGGCTGTACAGAGGCTGTGCAGCTGGGTATATTTTGTTTTTCAGAGGGCATGGCTAGCAAAATGACCCAAGGCTAGCCAAGAAGCAGGAACACCCTGCCTGGTTGGTACTTACCATCGCTGACGGGTGCCTTTTCCACCCGTCCGTGATGATCTCCATCATAGCTGACGAAATATCATCAAGAATGGGTAAAAAAGGACCTGTCAGTGATGGTAGGCTTATCACTGACGGGTCGATATTCTACCCGTCCGTGATGATTTTTGGTCACCTATGATGAAATGTCATCAGGGACGGGTGAAAAAAGCACCCGTCAGTGATGGTACAGTTATCACTGACGGGTCAATATTCTACCCGTCCGTGATGATGTCTTGGTCACCTGTGATGAAATGTCATTACGGATGGGTGAATAAAGCACGCTTCAGTGGTGGTACAGTTATCACTGACGGGTCTATATTCTACCCGTCTGTGATGATGTTTTCGTCACCTCTGATGAATACTCATCACGGACGGGTTGAAAGTGTACCCGTCAGTGATGAGACTACTATCACTGACGGTTCCTTTTTTTACCCGTCCGTGATGAGCTTTATCAGTGACGGGTAAATTACCCGTCACTGATAATACAAGTCATTATTGACCTTTAGTTGCTGACGGGCCAAAAATCTGTCACTGATGTGGGTTTTTGGCCCATCAGTATTGACATTTTCTATAGTAGTGAATTGGTGTGATTTCCATCAAACCGACTGGCATGATCTCCGCCAGTGCCGACTCCTCAAAAAGTACCTTAAGGCAGAGAACAAAAGCTCCGCTAGAAGTCCGTGCAAGTCGCAAACCATAGTCGAGATTCTAGTTCTGACAACAACTCTGGCCACAAACCATTCTTGGATGAAATACAAGCGATCGACCACATGTTTGGGGGCTCAGCTTCCTACGAGTCGAAGAGACAGTACAAAATCGTGGCCCGAGAAGTCTTGGCAACGGTTCCTCATACCCCTCGTGCAGTCCAATGGTCTGAGGTTAAGGTCTCCTTCGACCAGGATGACCATCCCGAGAACTATGCCCAACCAGGACGGTATCCAATAGTCATTGAGCCCACGGTCAACAACTGTAAGGTAGCCCGAGTAATCATCGACAGGGGGAGCTCGTTGAACATTCTCTTCACAAGTGCCCTCGACACGATGTAGATTCTACATTCATCCATAGAATCGGTTACTCAGGCCTCCCATGGCATTGTGCCCGGCTCCTCAACAACTCCGATCAGTTAGATCATGCTCCCCGTGACCTTCGGGACACAGGAGAACTTCCAAACAGAAAGGATCTTGTTCCATGTGGTCAATTTCGAGATGGCGTGCAACGCCATCTTAGTGCAACCAACCCTGGCCAAATTTATGGTAGCTACTCACTAGTATACTAATGAATGAAAATGCTAGGGGCCAAAAGAGCTCTACCCAAGATGCGTTGTTCTGTGATAAGCATGGCTTGGACCATGTTGAACAACTCCAAGGGCGGGAGGAAGACAGGCACCTCAATTACATCAAGGAACACCAGATTCAGTCATCGATAATGTTAAGTACCAAAAAGACCTCCGACGAGACGTCTGGAGACAACCCTCATAGGTCGGGGACCTGGTTCTATGACTTGTTCAGAATCAGACAGATAACAACAAAACTGTATCCCAGGTACCAAGAGTAAGTCCGCATGAGCACCGCCCTTCAAGCTCCCGAGTCACCCTAGTTGAATCGAGCTCCTACCTCGCATCATCAAGCTACGAAATGACCGGTCGACGATAAGACGCTCCAAGTGCTTCCGCATACAATGCGCTCTTGACAACACCATCAGCAGGTCATGACATGAAGATCCGAGAGCTCGGAGCAATCTGCAAAGACTCAGGCAGAAGGGCATGCCCCCAATGTTCTTGTTTTGTTAGTTCTTAGCACTAGATAAGTTAGCTCCTTTAGTTCCTTCTCAGGCAGTTTTGTAAACACATACCCAATTGAATACGACTTACATCCATAACTGTCCACCCAAAAATTTGTTCCTTTTTCCAATAGACAGTTGGGGGCTAGATAGGGACTATGGGATTGATAAGTCACCAACAAGAGGTCGCACAGAATACCCAAAGGCTCAGCACTCAAAAAATGAAGGAAGATCAAGCTCTAAACTCAGGGGAGGAGGAAGGTCCCTTATCGTGTCGACGAGTGATAGAGGGTCCTAAGCTCTCCACTCGACTTCGACCTAAGGCCTGATCGACCAAGAACCCCGGCTAGCAGTAGAATTCTCTAGAACGTATATCAAGGATGAACTAGAGGGTACGAACTATGGCATATTAGGCGAAGCTGGTCAAAAACACTGTAAGCCAACAAGGCTCTCCAGCTACCTATTAGACAAATAGCTGGGTCAAGTTGACACTAAGCCACCTTATCAGAAACCAGCATGCCTAGTAAAGGACTTAGTACCGGCTGCTCGATGAAGGACCTACTAAGCAAGACTAAAACTGTGTAAGCAGAGACAGCATAGTTATTGATCAAAAATCTATCAAGTCTTTGTTACAGGTAACTCATATGTTGAGACGATCGACAACTGCATTAGCTGCTCCCTCCATCTCCTCGACCAGCTTCTCGGTGTCCCCGATCTCCGCACCAAGTAGGTCATTGCAAAGGGCGCCGACATCCATCTCAGGATGTTGGGCCTTTAGCAGAGCCAGAGCCATGGCCAGGGAGTCCTGAACCCCTTGTCAGAGCTGGGTCTTGACGTGGGCTTCCACCGTCGACTTCAGACACGAGATTGCTGCCACCACCTCTCGTGTCCGAACGGCGTGGGAAGGGCTATCAGGAATGACGACCCTAACTTAGCTCAGAGCAGCCTCCAGCACCCTCACGGTGTTCTCGAGGTCATCCTTCAGGGCAGCCACTCGGGAGTCGCTCCGAGATACCTCCGACCGGACATCGTTAAGCACGCCTCCAAGGTGATGCTTGTCGTCTTCTAGCTTGGCCTTGTCCTTCTTGAGCAGCTCTATCTCGGCCTTAAGCTCGGACACCTCGACGTCCCTCTCCTTCACTCGCTTCATCAACTTCTCGACTTCCGCCTGGAGGGGGACCGACTGGGATATGGCAAACTACAACAGATAAAGGTTAGTCTTCTCATAGAGCAAACCTATGATTAATGTTTCTTCCCTTACCTTCAGCAGGGAGGCAACATATTGAGGGAAGTCAAGGCCGCCTATGACGAGCTTTGCCATGTCTGTGGGAAGTAGAGGCATGGATCCCTCGGACGGAGGAACAGAAGGGGTTCCTGCCACCGCCGCCGGGGAGGGGACCACCATCGGGAGAAGGCCCATCCCCGAGGCCGGTGAAGCCATCGGAGCCGATGCCACTAGAGGGACCCACGTCGTGACCTTGGCTGGGGCAAGTCTTAGCCTGAGAAGGAAAGAGGGAGAAGGACAATCAAGACACGTATCAGGTTGTCCGAAGGAAAGGATTGCGGGAAGCACGCTCACCTTGGTCACTTTAACTCGAGGGGCACCTTGACCCCGACAAGGGCTGATCCCCTCTTCGTGGGAGTAGTTGCCCTTGACTCCTCAATCAGGGGGCTCCCGGCATCTCGCGACACCTTCTCGGTCTTCCCTTCGTGACTGGTGGGATCTGTTCCGTCGGGAGCAAGACATTTTCCCCCTATACCGCAACAGGTGACCTCGTTATCCCAGTGGCAAAACAGGTTAGGATAAACCAAAAACTGGGAGGTACCTGAGAAGAAGCCCGCGGAGGTGACCTTGTCGAGGGGTCAGACTACGCCAGAGGATCCGAGTTGAAACCCAAAGCAGCCCTGCTAGTGTCTACGGTGGGTCCCGGACTCAAATTCTAGGGGTCCTCTGGTCTGGGCGAATTTGGTCGATCCTTAGAAGTTCTGGCATCGGGGTCCACAATCCCGCACCCCTCGCGCTAAAGAGAAGATTGCCCGAGAATGATCCCAATTTGTCCTAGTCGGAAGAAAAAGGAAAATCTGATGAAGTAGGGTTTACCGCAAGAACCTCTTCTTGCTCTTGGCTAAATTGCAAAGGAAGTGACATCGGGACGCCGTGGCACCCAAATAGAGGTGACTTCTCAAAAAGAGCCCTCATCCTCGCCAATACCTCGGGCTCGTCCAGGGCTGCCGACAAGGAAGGTACCAGGTTAGAGCATATTTGGCTGAGAATGTAAGAGATTATCGGAAACGGGGGATACCTAATTTCCTCCAAGTGCGAAAGAAGTCGCATAAGGTTTCCCAGGTGCCTGTATCCCTGGCCCTCAGAGGACATAGACCGCGCCTGACGAAGTGCTCGGCGACGTCCCATGCCATCAATCCCTGGATCTTGAGCTCTTTGATCTTATCGGCTAGCCGACAAAGACATGGGTTCAGGTCCGCCTCGTCAGACCACGACGGCACCTGGACTAGCACGATGCCCCAGAAGTTGATGCCCCTGTTAGCTGTAGGTCGGGAGTAGCACCATTTCTTTTGCCACCTCGACCAGGAGCTCTTATCGGTGAAATCGATGTACTCTTTGGCTTTACCACCCAAGAGTTGGAAGCCTACGCTACTGATGACCTTGCTGCTGATCTTCCTTAGGTTGTAGTAATACCTGAAGAAGTCGAGGGGAGGTCAGGTTCCCAGAAATGCTTCGCAAAGGTGTGCGAAGACGCTTAGCTTCATAAAAGAATTAGGATTGAGATTGATGATCTCAACCCTATAGAACTGGAGCACGACGAGCAGGAAGGATAACAGAAGGAGAAAGTAACCACATTAGAAGAAGTCCGGGAAGACTACTAGCCATCCCTGCTCAGGCGCGGGTGTTCTTTCGTTCCGAACGGAGCAGAATTCGACCCCATGCTATGAGTGGATGAGGGTCAGGACCTTGGACGTCAGCTCTGATCATTCCCAAGAACCCTTATCGGCCATTAAAGTTGCTCTCATCATGACCAAAGATGAGGCGTTTCTTGGTGAGCGGGAGAAAGAAGATGGAAGGTGAAAAGCCAGGAGCAGGAGCGGTGAAAAATTCTAGACCCACAATCAGTCTTATAGAAAATAGGAGTGCAATCAGGGATCCAATGGTTGATTCGGCCGCACATACTGTGCCACGTTCCATCACAATAAATGCATGCAGTAAATTTCGGCGCACGATCTTCGGTTTCTACGAAAAAACAGGGGCAACAGGTGCATGACGCACGAAGGCGTGTCGTGGGACCCCCCCCATGTCAGAGATATAGATGGAAAAAGGAGGGAAACAACATGTTCACCACCACGCAAAATTTCCTCCAAGACGGATCAAATCTTTGAACACTTGCCGAATCCAGATAAGCTTGAACTGCAAGAATCATGGGCTTGCCCTAACCGCCCCGTGGGGTGCTCGTATGTTCCTTTTCAGAAGAAGGATGACTCGAGGGCTAAAGCCACTCGGGATTGTCCATTGCCCGAGTAAGAAGAATAAGCTGCTCTGAGTGGGTAACCTAGCATACTTGGACGGGAAACATCAATGACCCAGGGATATTTCTGATTGGATGTACTTCCCAACTAGGCGTGTTCTTGGTTAATCCATCTAGGCCTTATTTCACATACTGATGGGGGGCTTGATGATGAGTAATACGCAACCATCGTATACAGGGTAGCATCTGTATACGAATACCCTAGATACCCGGAGTAGCTGACATAGTGGCCAAAGAATCTAGAAGATAAAGGGTCATGTAATGAGGACGAACACCCCTTGAACTAGGAAGTTAATCCCTATGTTTAAGGAGGGCAGGATTTGTATACAAATAACCCAGATACCCAGAGTAGCTGACGTAGCGGCCAAAGAATCTAGAAGATAAAGGGTCCTCATGTAATGAGGACGAACACCCCTTGAACTAGGAAGTCAATCTCTATGTTTAAGGAGGGCAGGATCTCGGTCATAGATAAGTCCATGGCCTCTATGACTCGGGTCATCCCCTATATAAGGATCCGATGACTCCTCAAGGAAGGGTGGATCTAATTGGAGCAAACAAGCCATACACAAGCAAGGAGCCTTCAGAGATTGAGCCCTAGCCTCCTCAAGAAGACTCCACAAGCCATCTAGATTTATTCAAAGAAGACCTAGACTAGGTTTAGATCCCATCTAGATAGCCACTAACATCCCCTTTTGTAAGCTACTCGTGATTGAATATATACTAACAGGACGTAGGGTTATTATCCCGTGGGAGGCTGGAATTTGTATAAAAACCCTGGTCCGTGTTCCCCAATACTGCTAGACAACGGTCCCAGTGATCCCTACCCTTCAACAAATCTCTCTGTCTCATGACTACCGTAAGATCAACGGTTTACCAATCATCGACAGTATCCTTGCAAAGTTGAGTGGCAGACTCCACGTGTAAAAGACAGAGTTAGTAGGGGGGTCATGGGGCCAACCACGCACCACAAGCATGTCCGTTGTAAGAATTCTATTGTGGAGGACCAACCAAGAGAACAACTTGCATTTAGGTTCTGCCTCTGCCTTCTACAGTTTAGCAGCAGTGAAGTTTGGGTGGCTTCCACAGAATTGGATCACATAAGCCGAGCTAGTGGAGTATTCTCTATTCGCCTTCCAAAGCCATCGGACCGAGTTAGCACAATGGGGTTTGGGCTGGACAGTGGCAAGCAGGGTCCAGAAGTTGATGAACTCCATCAATTGAGCCGTGTTCGACACCAATAGTAATCCAATTCTCATTTATATCTCATCTTGGTGTAAGAATAGTCTCGGTGTAATCATGGGCTCCTTTCCCACAACATCGGCCTGGCACAAGGCTAAGAGAAGAAGACAAGAAGAAGTCAACCTCAAGTCAAGACCAAGCCCATGGTCCATCATGCACCATGAACCAAGCTTCCTTTCCCTCATCCATCAAGTGCATATACCACATTAGACTAAATTACCACTACTTTTCCTCCCACCAAGGGCATGGGGGTTCTTTTGTCCCCATCCCTTGGGCTATAAAAAGGCACCCTACTTGTCATTTTTAACTCACCTCTCACTTTAAATACAAGCTCTCATCTCTGGTAGGTATGGCCGACTTCCTCGGGAGGTCTCTCTCGTGTCCGAAGGCCTGTCGATAGGCTCAAGTGAAGTTCTTCTAAAATCCAAGGACACTACTCTAGTCGAGGATCCGAGGAACTAATAGTTGCACCCCTCAAAGGGATTATGCCTCCTCTAGGCTGAACCAGTTTAAAAAGAAGATCATGTCACTCATGTTAGTGTTCGACGCCTAACATCACGGTCATTGTCTACACCATTTTACTGACTTGATGCTCTCGACAATTAACTTGTGCTTGACACGCATCGCCTCTCTCTAACTCATTTTTGACAATGACAACACTTGTGGACTGTTATGTCCTTACGCGTGGAAATCTTAAAGATTTTTGGGCCATGCATGCATAGAAGCCCAACAGTGCTCCAGTTCTCATGCCCAAAAAGGGGCAGCTTTCCATCCCCAAGAGTTATATCGATCGAAGCATGGAAAAGTGACATATATGTGTTACTGTAGGGCAGTGATGAACCACCCACAGTCTATCAGGGTCTGTCCACTGAAATTGCCGGCATCCTTGTTACATTAACAATGCCCATGATCAGGAAAACAAGACCATCAACAATACATGAGCTAGTCTAGAGGCCTGACTAGGGATCTGAATGGTGTTTATTATTCCATACATGCAATCAAGTTTTTCTCTGAATCTCATATTCAAGAACCAATGCAATTCTAGCATAGAACATAAACTTAATCATGAACATGAAAATAGAATAATAACAACTTTATTATTGCCTCTAGGGCATATTTCCAACAGTTCTTGTCTCATGCCCATCACTGACGCGTCAAAATTATTTGATACATCATTGACAATCAAAGTTGAACCGTCGTTCATGTCAATAAACACCACTAACACGTAGTATATTGTTTCGTACATCGCTGATCAGATCAAAGTTACAGCGTCATTCATGTGGAATATATACCACTGATGGTTAAGAAATTGAGCCATCTGTGATAATCATCATAGACGGGTCATTTTGTAGACTGTCAATGGTACCATCTTGTGAGAAAAATTTCCACCGCATGAACAAGTTATCACTGACAGGTATCACTCAGGCCCGTCAGAGGTCTCATATCTAGAGAGAAACTTGAGCCCGTGGTAATGTTAAAACTGACGGGTCGATAGTCGCCCATCAGTGCTATGTAGAACATCTGACAGGTAGAGAGCTGTCCGTCAGTGTTGGTCGATCAGGGATGACCTTATTTGTAGTAGTGTATATTTTCCACCTCGGTGTCATCTTTATTTTTTCTTTTTTGAGAGATATACCTAATATGTTTGGATGTACCAGTGAAGTGTGCAAAATATCAAGGTGATAATATGAAGACCAAGTACCGTGGAGGCTAGAAATGAGGATGGAGTGGAATGACTAGGTTAGAGAATATACTTGAGGTGGAATCATATAAAAAACAACAAGTATCTTTCAACCAATTTATATTATACCTAAAAATGTTCGCCTTTGGCTAAAACCTAGTTCAACATACATATGACCCCTATTCATTACAAAGTGACACATGTGCTCTCAATTAAAATTTAGTGAAGCAATGCAATATAGTAGGCAAACACCACAAGAATAAATTAACCATCCTAAATCATAACCTTATTAAATGAGTAGAGTATCAACAATAGTCCTATTGGGTAACAATAATTGATGGAGAAGATGCACTATGATTTTCATAAGTTCTTGCGTAAGGTAATTTAGTTATTTGAATAAAGAAGAAGCATCATATCTCAATCGTCATGTCTTTTTTAAATCATGTCATCAAGGAACACCAAGAGCACAATTCATACTTCCATTATAACTGAAATCATAATTCAAGTCAATAACCAATGACAACAACCTTATTGACATATTAATCAATACCACCCACTAATTACGATAAGCATGGCAAGTCACAGCAGTAACTTCACTACTCCAACAACTCATTTTATTTAGAAACTAAAAACTAAACTAAAACTGTTGGTTAAGCGAAACTAAAACTAGAAATACTAATAAAGCAATGCATACAATAATTACTAATCAACCATGAATAAGTAAAAAGGAGCAAATATCTTATTTAATTGGGGGAATGTCTCTCCTTGAAGCTTAAAGCTTTTACTGCTCTTTTAATTTAATCTTTTTCCTCTGAATAGCTTTTCCTACAAAATATTAGTTCTTGCATAGCAATTATAAAGAAGCTATTCTTAAAGGGATTAAATTAATGGAAGTGTTACAAATTGGCATGCCGATATTGGGATCCCATCGGCCTACGTAGTAGCCATCAAATGTGACTACAGGATTATCAACAAATAGGATTAGCTAAATTTACGGGAAACAACTTTGGTAACCATAGGAAACAATCATCGTGACCATATGAAATATGGGCAACTATTTGTATGCAATACACATCATGGGCTCCTTCTATTATGGCAATGTGCAAACATTTCCATAGTGAGTGGGAAACATTTTACTAAAAATTGCGTAGCAAAGTTGTCGAACCAATACAGCAACAGCATGTATACAATACAATCCTAGATATTTGGGAAACAAATTTATGATTCAAATCACTAGATTTTTGGCGTCGGCAACGTGGAAATATTTGTGTAGTGAGAGGGAAACATTTTACTAAACCATGCGCAACAAATTTATTGAATCAATACAACAATGGTATGTATACAACATAATCCTAAATGTTTCATCCATCCGGTTCTAATGTTTTCATATCAATTTATGAATGTTTCCACCATGCAAGTTCATCCGTTGGCAGGGAAGATGGAACGACGGTCGGAGGCAATGGCGGGGATGGTCGATGGCGGATCACGAGGATGGTGGGTAGCAGATGAACACCTAGCATCACCGCACTAGAGAGAACCGTGGAGGCACACCGCCACGCGAGTTTGTCCGTCAGCAGGGGAAGACGGAACGATGGTCGCTGGTAATGGCAGGGATGATCGGCGGCGGATGGCAAGGAAGGTGGACGGCAACTGAACGTCGAGTGACCCATAGCCACGCGCTCTTGGCGTGGGCTACCGATGTGGTCGGTGGCAACAATAAACTTGCACCGGTGTGAACGATGACAAGACCAATGGTGCACGCACCGCGGTGATGACCCCGGAACAGCGGTTCCGCACCGCCAACCTGGACCTGTGCCTCCGGTTGCCCTCGTCGCACGTCGTGCACCAATTAAATGATAGAAATGTGAAGCCCAATGGCAGCGGGGTGTAAATCTTGAAAAATAGATGCAGAACTGATTGGATCAGCGATGGCATTTAGATATAAATAACTGCTTTTCTCTGAAGCATTTGATGGACTTGCGATGGACGGTCCTCGACTAGGCCAAGGCAAATATCGCATCGGCAAGCAAATGGGAAGCATTTCTCTTAAATTAAACTCAATGAGTACTCTAGAAATAAAAGGTCACTCTCAGCTGTAAATCTCCCTAACTAAATAGGTAGAGTATGCAAATATTTTCAAAGCATATCATAGGATTAATTTCAGCATTGAAACATAATAGAAACTTATAAAAACTAAAACAAAGACTATAAAATTACGGGGAAAATCTGGAAAATTTATATTCATAAACAATGAAGCATAACAGAGAGCTATGAAAAACTGGAGTATCAAGGGAGCTACCTTGCCTCTCTGGGCTAGTGCTGGCTCCCAACTTTTTACACTAAATTTCATATATTCAGTAGAATGTGAAAATGAATTTTCCACAATTTATTAGTTATTCTAGAACATCAGAAAAATAACAAATTGGTTATTGCAACAATAATAATGCAATTATAACCAATCAAACTTAATAAAATTTATTCAAAATCAAAAACTAAGACTCAACAGAAAATAAAAAGAATCTAAACTTTCGGGTTGACTCCTAGGAAACGCTTTAATTTAAATCATTAGCTTGACTTTTTAACCTTTGTCGGCTGGGTGCTTGTTAATTAATTTCCAATCAGAGTGGAGATAACCTACAAACAAAAAGATGAGAGACGTACCCTATTTCTATTCATTGACATTTTATATATAAATAAATTCATATACATTAAAGCAACGCACCAATGCAAGGTATTCAATAAAGCCATAACCAAAACTATTAATTGCCAATCATTTTTATTTTCTGCAAAGGGTATAAAAATTATAGTTATAATTTTCTTTCCTATCATATTTGTTCAGTGAGATAAACTCCACTTCATAGCTTTCACTCATAGCATCAATAATAATATTCTCATCAATAGCACTCATAGTAGAATCATCATTAATAGAAAGATTCATAGTATCATCATAAGCATTCAAAGTAGCAACATCATCAATAGCGGCAATTTTATTTCAAGTAATAGTAGTAGTGGTAGCATTTTCTTGCGTAGCGGCTATAAGCCGCTCATCATGACTCATCACCAAAGAGCTATCACAAATAAAATTCCACTATAGCAATAAGTTGGATATATCTTTCTATGGGACTCATCAATCAATTGATGAGAGAATTATATTTTGCAAACCAAACAATTTGATCAATTACTTGATGGGTTCCCTAAAAAAGAATGAGCTCTTCTCTTTCTCGAGTATTATCATCATCATGGTCTACCCTATTATAAGATGCAATAATAGGATCTCCATCATGCTCACATTGAAAATCAAAGTGTCCAACCATGGCACAACAAACACATTTGATATTATACACACCATAAATTTGTGAGGCGTGCAGATTCAATGTTTCCACCCGTCTTTTTTTAGCATCCTTGCTTAATAAATTACTAACTTATTTTTGTGTGTTTTTAATAAGACAAACCTAGAAAGCAAGTAAAGAGAGTGTGACATATAATTTAGAGTGAAACCAATGTTGCTTCCCTAGAAACGATGCTAGAAAATGCTTGATGACCCCAAGTGTAGAGGATCGTTTGTAATGTTTTCGCTGAGAAAGAGTGTCGAACTCATAGGAAAGCGGTGATTGATCTCACTTAGTCAAAATCTGAGATTAGACTTAAAAATAATAAAAATGAAGGTTGAGACGCACAACCACCTTTCTCAAATACTTGTGAACCTCGAGCATGCAAAAGATAAATAAAATATGCAACTACTTGGCCTAAAATGCAAGTTATATTTTCAGAATAAATAAAAAATAGAAAATAAAATATTACTAAAAGTGCAATGGGAGGTGTTCTAATGGTGAAAAATGAGGCATGGGGCATAAAGATTCACCAGTAACAATTCTCAAAAGGATATTGAGATTCTAGATATAAGTGAAGCACATAAAATAAATGTCTAACTAATGGAGAAACCATTTCATCGGAAAAATACTATACACCTCTACCATTTACCCAAATTTGTGCACTATCACTTGCGTCAGTTATAGAATAAAGTATTTATCTTTGTACCTCGTCCTAGTAGATTGGATCTTATAGCTTTTAATCGTGGATTTATATCACTCATCCACCAAGTGTCATCTCTTCTTCACTAATGTCGCACATGTCTAGCAAAGAGGATTGACAAGACAAACAACAACTACTATGATTCCTTTTGAGGCGTTAGAAAAATATTAATAATCAATCCCAATTAATAAATTGATTGCGTCAAAGATGAATCGCAATCATGATAACACAATTGATGGCGCCGGAAATGGATGGCCATCACAAACATAGAGAATGCTATATAGTTACCACTATAACCCTGTCGCCTTGATGGACCACTCACGCATCATGCAAATCAACAAGAACGAATAAAAGATTGGATTCATATATTGATGAAAACCAAAATACAAAACCAATCTTGATTAATGTCTTGATGATTGTAGATGAAGGCTAGGAGGCTTACTAGAAGGGATGATATATGGGTGAAATTCGTGGTGATGATGAATATGAAAAACTAGGGCTCTCGGCGGAACCCTGGAATCTATCCCATGGCCTCTCTCTGTTCTTCACAACGTGAATGCTTCTTTATGTGTGGGAGAAACTCCTCAGGGGGTATTCTAGAAGCGAAACAGATCTAGTCGCAAAGGACGGCTACAGCCGAGGCCCAACGGGCCCAAGTGGTAGATGAAAGCGGCAGGTGGGGCTGTTCTTTCTAATGACTGGATGCCCTAGGGCTCCACTAGCCGCATCCTTATGCACGAATTCCTCCTGAACATTCCTGAATATGCTTGCTTTCATGATTTTGCGGTATTTTCCTGCATATATAAAATAGAGGGATAAAAGCTAGTCTGACGGTTTAAGAAATAATCCAGAAAAATAAGTAAAAATATAATAAAAATATAATAAAAATGCATCATTAAACTCAGAAAGACACGATAAATTTTTGACGTATCATGAACCTCGCTCTCTACCGTGTCTTGACCTTCTAGATTGCTAACAGGCGGAGGTAACATAATTTGAGGTTCCTACGCAGCTCCCTCTCAGCCATGTGAAGGCTTCTTTCCTCCTCGGCAAGGTCAAGGCACCAAATCACCCCTTTGGCAACAGCCACCTGCATCCGGATGTTTCCCACCTTCTCCTTTTGTCATTTTTTGGAGCTCTAGTAATTCGGCTTAGCTTTCTGTGGATCCATCTGATGGCGTTGGTTGCATGAATCTCTCTGCCCCAAGCTTGCTAGACAGTTTCTAGCAAAACCGGCCGTGCACAGCCTGTATTCTTCAAACTTGAAGGTGCGCATATCCAAAGGCACTCCTTGGAGCTACATGGGGGAGTTGGCAGAGCACATGGTAGGAAGAGCCTGAAGATGAGCATCAGGGAACATCATTTCCCAGTCGTCACTGCCGAAGACGTGGTCAATTTTGGTAAGTGTTGGGTTCTCCTGCTCCCTTGACCATGTAAATTTTCGGCCACTTAATCGAATCTCACGAACTGCAGCAGGTCTAAGGCCCCTCGAAACTTCCCAATTAGCCAACGGTTAATGCGTGCGATACTTTTATTGGCCGCTTTTATGACAAGGTTGAAGTCCCCCAGGAGAATCCTCTCCTTTTTGACGGTCAGAAATAACTGCTTTAGCTCTTGATGAAGGCCAGCTTGTTCGTCTCTCCACGAGGACTGTACACCAAGGTCAAAATCTGCGTGTAACTGTTACTATTAGTGACCACGTTCGCGGAGATGGTCTCTGTGGTCAATGCGATGTCCGTCAGGGCGAGGAAGGCATAAAAAACGACGACCAAGATGATGCCTCCCTAGTTCCATCAGCCAGAAGGTAGGCGTACTCTGCCAAGGACTGCGGGCCAAGCAAACAACGGATGACGCTGTCATCCACGACGTCCAACTTACTTTCCTGAATGCTTACGACTGTGGTGCGGGAATCTGGACAGTGCCCCGGACCGTATCACGGCACGCCCGCCACGAACATTAGCAAAGAAGATTTACGTTTTTTGTGCCATCTATGGAGCGCAGGTGAACTCAGTGGGTGTGATATAGCGCTGTGGTGATATGGGTAGGTTATACTAGCGCAAAATAAAACTTTTTACCACGTAAATCAGGAATTGTTGTAAAAATAGATCACGAGATTACCTCTTGTCGCGCAAAACCGTAGAGGAAGTACAATCGATGCAGCGAAAGCAGCTGTAGTCGTACTACCTTCTCCTCCTCACGGTTCCCTCGAACAGTTCGTCTCCTCCTCGCAGTTCCCTCGGACGGATCATTCAAGCGTCACAGCTGCAACGCCTCCAACGTATCCACACGTTCGGGGAGGAACGTCGCTCGTCCGGATTGCTAGATTCGAGCGGGCAACTTTAGGCGTGGTAGGGGTGACAGCTAGGATTTCGGGAACTCTGAGTTGGCTTACCCTAACACGTCCGTCTTCCTCCTTATATAGACGTTCCCATAATGGGCTTCTACGTTAGAGGCCCATTAGGACTCAATGCCTAGTCTAATTCAGATTCTAATCCGAATTAAGCTCCTGCCCCTTTAGTTTATAGGTTCATGCATGTTTAGACATGAATCAAGTACTCCTACTCGATCACTAATTGGTAGCAGCCCCTAGCAGGACGTGCCAACTCCCAAACGTACGTGAAGATCGTATCGGACGAACCATCACAATGTTATGTATGCAACTCCCTTTGTCTCACGATATTTGTTAAGCTCAAATTCGAACTTGACAGCTCTTTCTCGATCATGTGTCTCGGAATCCTTTACTAGGTTAACTCTTTAACCTTAAGTAGCACGGCCATGCATTTCTGAATCCGATCACTCGGGGGGTCCTGAGATATCTCTCTCATCACAGAGAAAGGCAAATCCCATCTCGATTGACCATGACTCACATCATGCTTCATGACAAATAAGAAGGCAACATTTATGACTACCCAGTTACGGAGTAGCGTTCGGCAATCCCTAAGTAAGTCATTTACACATATCAAGCATATACGACAATCTCAGGTCAAAGGACATAGCACGCACATTGTATCTTAAATTGAGTCTGTCCAACTCCATATTCCCTAACATGTGCTCATACAATTGGTTCAATATCTCAATGTCCATGACCCATGAAACATGATCATCAACTGTCGTAGGTATAAGCCTAGACAATGTATTTGTGGCACCCCCGGTCGGCTACAGCGACCTCCAGGCATGCGAGGGACAAACGAGCGAGAAGCAATACGCGCGGGACAGTCGACGACGGAAATCAATATTCGTATTAGGGCACGGAATAGAGAGCTCACAAGGGGGGAAATGAAAAGTGGATCCCCTCCCCTCTGCCCCCAGGGAGGTATTTATAGGGCTTCCAAAAGGGAAATGCGAAATTACAGTTTTGCCCCGAAAGTACGGAACTATTACAAGAGCATGACGGTCATTTCCCTACCCCTAAGGAATCTTGGGAGAATATTCCTGGGCATCTTTTAGGAGAATCTTCTCGGAGAACGTGACGGCCCCCGCGTGAGGGTTCGTCAGAGACAGCCCTGACGCGGAGAGCGGGCGCGTCGGAGATAGCCGGACGTGCGGATGGACGCGAGTGACGAGCCGACGGACGCGGGTGACATGCCGACGGACGTGGGCGACGTGCGGGCGAATGCGAGCGAAGAGTGTCGATGAAAAACCTGAACAGTGTTGCGGCGATTCTGAACACCGTCGATCCGGAGCAGCGCGAGGACCTCCCTCCAACAGTAGCCCCTTGCCGGTTGGGGCGGTCGAACAGCGTTCGTCCGAGCCGGCACACTAATCCCGAGGGGTTGGTGCGCGGGCCGGATCGACGACGACCTCCACCTTCTCCCCCCTTCCATAAGTGGGGAGTTGGCATGTGATCTGAATTTCAATAAGTGACCAAGGGTTCGGAGGTGCACAATTATCCCCGGGGGGTGCGGGGGGCGGAGCACCCTGCTCGACGGATTTTCTCTTTTTTTTCTTCTTTTTCTTCTTCCCTTTTTCTTTTCTTCTTTTTCCTTTTTTTTCTTTTCTCTCTTTCTTCCTTCTTCTCCTTTTCCTTCCTTTCTCCCTTTTCTCTTTCTTTTTGGCCTCCACGTACCTGAGCCGGCCTCCCTGCGCCTGGCCACGGCTTAGTGGGCTGCGGCCCAATTGATCTAGGGCTACCTGGGGGTATATATTACACAAAACAAATATCCCCCAGGTGCTCTCTCCTCCACACACGCTCTCTCTCCTTTCTCTCACACTGCCGTCGCCTTCGCCGCACTGCGCCGCCGCCCCCCGCCGCCTTCCACCGCCGCCACCTCCTAGGCCCCGCCGCCCCACGCAGCGCCTCGGGACCCCGCCGAGCAGCGAAGCCAGCGCCTCCTGGGGCCCCGCCGGTTTTGCGCCTCGCCCCGGTGCTCCGCCGGAGTCCGGCCACGCCGCCTCTTCCGCCGGTGCTCCTCCGCAGCCCCTCCTCCGCCGCCTCCTCTCCAACCGCGGGCGAAGCGGGCTCGAGCGGGGCCGAGCGGGGTCGCGTGGGCTATGCCGGGCCGTGCCCTTCCCCAGTGCACCGCCGGACCCCGGCGCCGCCGCCCCTTCGGCCGCCGCCCGTCTGTGGCCTCCCCTTCGCCGCCTCTCCTCTGCCTGTGGGTGGAGCGGGCAGTGAGCGGGGCCGAGCGGGGCCGCGCTGGCCATGCCGGACCGAGCCTCCCCCCGGCGCTCCGCCGGACCCCGACGCCGCCGCCCCTCCGGCCGCTGCCTTTCCGCGGCCCCTCCTTCGCCACCTCCCCTCTGCCTGCGGGTGGAGCGGGCGCGCGCGGGCTACCGCGGCCTTCCGCGAAGGCCGGCGGAGCACGAGCGTGCTAGCGACCGGTGGCGCGGTGGCTTGGCGTGAGGCGCGCGGGGGAGCGGGATAGCGGGGCTGGCCCTCGTGTGGGTGACGGCAGGCGAGCACAAGCTCTAGCGAGCGTGCACGAGGTGCAGCTCGGCTTAGCGTGGAGTCCAGTGAGCGGCACACGAGTGAATGGCAGGCGTCAGCACGTGACTACAGGGGTACACAGAGCGAGCACGGGCAGCGTGTGGGAGGACGCGACGACGAGCGAACGAACTCGGCGACGAGCGAACGCACGCAACCGAACGCGAGCGCGAACGAACGCGAGCGCGGCGACGACCTGACGAACACGAGCGCGGCGACGACCTGACGAACGCGAGCGTGAACGAATGCGAGCGCGGCGATGACATGACGTAGGGGAGCGGTTTGCAATGTCGGCAAACAGGCGCAAGAGCCGGGCGATCACCGCTCCTGATTTGACAGAAAAAGACTACTCCCACTACTTGGGTCCCTCCAGCGCAGACATGCCGCTCATCAAACGCCTAACGGCGGAGGGCAAGATTCCGAGCCTCGACAGCCCGTACGGCGTCGAGCTCCCCAAACCTTCAGAGGTGAGAGCGGAGCCGGCGGACGGGCGCGTCGTGGTGTTTGCGGCTCAGTTCGATGCCGGGCTTCGCATTCCGACGGCCCCGCTGCTACTGGAGGTGCTGACACTGTTCGGCTTGGAGGTTTCAGACCTTCACCCGTCTGCCTTCGTTCCGCTGGCTGCCTTCGAGTGTGCGATGTGGAGCATGGAGACGAGCGGCCGGGCAGAGGTATTCGCTTGGAATCACCAGGCGGTGGCGACACGGACGAAGGCGACGGGGAAGCTGTACTCGATGTATGGGACCGTCAGCTTCGCACGTCGTCGCAGCCGCAACAAGTTTGACTTCCCGACGCTCGCAGTCAAGGGCAAGTGGGCCGATTGGCGGGATGCTTGGTTCTACTGTCGAGTTCATGACTTGGGCTTCTTCTGCTCAACGAGCATCCTAGTGCCGACGACCGCGCTCCCCGCTCTTACTGGGAGTGGCGAGGCGCAGCGGTTCTTGCTCCAGCGCTTGGCCCTCGAGCTGAGCATGCGGGACTTGGTGGAGGAGTACCTCCTGCTGGGGATTTCATCGCTTGCCACCGGCTGGACGTTGCGTTTGTTGCCGAAGGGTCGGGACGAGCCTCACGGTCTGTGGGTGCTGGGGAAGTACCTCCCTTCGATATGTAAGGCTTTTAATTTCATCGTATCGGCGGCCTCTGTTGCGTCGAGGTTCCTCGCCTTTTTGATCTCAAGCTTTCTTGTTCCCCATTTTCTTGGCTTTGTAGACTCCTCATTGGCGCAGGGAGAGGAGGCGGCGGACGTGCTGCTCGGCCGCTACAGCAGGGCCGAGGCTGCGGACGTGAAGCTGCTGATCACGAAGCCTCGACGTAACAGGGCGTGCGTGGCCTTCGGATGGGCCGTGCCTGCGCGGACGCCTCTTCTTCCCGCCGAGGGGGCCAGTGGGGTCAAGCGGATGCTGCCGAGCACGTCAGCTTCGCCCCCCCGGAGGGTCCGAGCTCGTGGACTGCAGGCCACCGCTACTGCTGACGGGCGTTCTTTGAGCCCACAGCGTGAGTTACCCTGCCGACGCCCCGGACTTGGAAAGGGCCCGATGGGGGTTCCTGTCCCGCTTGAGCTTGAGTCGAGCACCGAGGATTACGAAGACAGCGGCGACGAGTCCGAGGTCGCACCCGAGGACTCAGGAGGCGGCGGCCTTCCCTCTCGCCCTCCGGACACGGCTTCCTCCAGTGGCTTTGACTTTGGCGCAGACAGGATGGCTGAGGTTGACACGGGCACCTCTGTCGCCACAGGGGCGGTGGCAGCGACGACGTCCTCAGCGGCGCACCTGGTGCCATCCTCTCCAGTCGCCGAGCCTGGAGATAGCCGCTCCACCAGGCCACCTCCACCAGCCCACTGCGCGCCAGCGCCTGACGGTGACGGAGGCAGCGGGGCTGTCCCAGGTGCCTTGTTGGTGGCCGGACGACTGCGTCCGGGGCACTTCACCGACTCGAAGGTCGAGGCTAGCTTCTACCACGACGCAGCGCTCCAGATCTCACCAGCCGACCTTGACGTTGCTTTCGACAGGATGTCGCTTATGGAGGTTCGCGATGCTTCCAAGTCTGCCTTGCTGAAGGTATTCTCGAGTGTTTGATTTTTCGAGTTGCTTGCACATTTCGTCCTCTCGATGGTTATTGACTCTTGGCTCGCATCCCTAGGGCTTCCTCGCGATCGAGCGGCTCCTAGAGATGAACGGTTCCATGATCGAAGGCGCACGTGCTCGAGTCCGGGAGGAGAAGGGGATCGCCAAGATCGCCAAGGCCGATGCTGCGGAGGCCACGAGGAAGTTGGCCGAGGCGGAGGACACCATCACCCTGCTTCGTGCAGAGCTCTGCGCCCTGCAGGTCGAGCAAGGGGCCGCCATGGGACGGCAGCAGGAGGTAGACACTCTAGCGGTGTCGGTTGCCGCGGAGGTCGGCGAGCTGGGCAGCGGTCTTGGCCTCTCCGCTACTTCTCCTGACTTCTCAGGCGGGGATGCGACGGCCGCTCACCTGCGGTGGGCGGTTGCGGTCGCCGCTGCTTCAAGGGACGTGATCCCGGCGCACGCGCGGGACTGTGCGCAGTCTTGCGCCGAGCTCGCCTTCATCTGCCTTCGCGAGGCCGGGTGCGACCCGGAGGGGAAGTTTGAGGCGGAGGCGTACGTGGCCCCAAGCAAGAAGACCATCCTGGACTCTCGTCCTCTTGTCCGGGACGGTGTTCGAGCCTTCTTGGCCCAGGTGTGGGACAAGCGTGGCGTGAAGTATCTTGCCGCGCTCTGGAAGGCGCGGTTCCTTGCAGGATCTTCTAGCGGGACGTCGGAGGGAGCCCCTGGCGAGCAAGTCTTGCCTTCGCAGGTGTGAGGCTCGCAGCTTGGCTTTGCGTGTTTTGCTTACCTTAGTATGATAGGATCTTAGTTTAACTTTTGGTATCTCAGTAGCTCGCTTGCCTGGGCCGTCGCTGCGTCGACGCAAGCCCCTTAGTTGTAGGATTGGCATAGCTGGGGCTTTTCTTTTGGTAGGGTCTGCATGGCTGGAGTTTTCCTTTGTAACTCTCATGTATTTTGCTAGTTATCAATGAAAACTCAGAAAATTGTTTCACATGTTCTTTTCTTTTTATGCAATTATTGAACACTTGCGCTGGACGACTTGCAGGTTGTTGGTTTTCGGTGGAAGGTTAATGCGGGTAGTTTGGGAACAAGGCCTCATCGACCTGAGTCACATAAGAGTGCCTCTGTTAGGATAAAGAAAGCTGAGCGACATGATGATGACTTGCACATCTTAAGTGCCACAGAGGTCTTAACCTTTCTTGCCAGCCTTGCCCAGCGCTCCTTGCGAGACTGAGCTATGTGAGATTTATGTGTGGTACGGTTACTGTGCCTCTTCGATCCTCGAAAGTGCCATGGTGCCGACGGATTGGTGCTATTATGTGCATCCATCCTTTTCTACTGCTGTTTATCTCTCCCCTTTATTTGATCGTTCGTTCAGACTTCCTTACCTCCGCTCTGTCTCTACTCCCTTGGTACTGAGCTGCGGTGTTACACTCTGCTGTCTGAGTAGATCCTGCGTATGCACTTGTACTTTCCGGACGCACGTTCCTTGTGGTTTGCAGTTCCGTTCCGGTCTGCCCTCTCTCTACATCCATCCATCCATCCATCCATCCATGCTTTGATGCTCTGCTGATCTCTGCTCCCTGTAGTGCAGGTAAACTATGTTGTTGCTTCGTGTTTTCAACCATGCCGTGCTTGTTTGTCTCTTTGGTCTCATTGTAGTTCAGGATCATCCCACAAAACTAGCTAATATGAACAATTTTTATCATGAATTTTGCCAAAAAGTATGAGTATTTGCAATATCTTGATCTGGCTGTGTTCTTGCAAACCATGTTAATTTGCGTCATACTTTAACAAATTGCGGGGTAAGCGACGCGGTACACGTCTCCCATCCAAAAACATTTAGCGCTCGATGGCGTGCTCGAGAGCGCTTGCTCCGCTTGTAGAATGCAATGATAATTGAATAGAGGTGTTCTTGAGCGCGCGGTACCATTTCCACCCTTCCTGGCTAGGCATCTCGGGGAGCTATCGTCGCGCGACCCCGGAGGGAAGGGACACTATCCCGGACGGAGATGGCTCGACATCGCGGGGAGCTATCGTCGCGCGACCCCGGAGGGAAGGGACACTATCCCGGACGGAGATGGCTCGACATCGCGAGGAGCTATCGTCGCGTGACCCCGGGGGGAAGGGACACTCTATCCCGGACGGAGATGGCTCGACATCGCGGGGAGCTGTCGTCGCGCGACCCCGGAGGGAAGGGACACTCTATCCCGGACGGAGATGGCTCGACATCGCGGGGAGGCGACCCCGGAGGGAAGGGACACTATCCCGGACGGAGATGGCTCGACATCACGGGGAGCTATCGTCGCGCGACCCCGGAGGGAAGGGACACTATCCCGGACGGAGATGGCTCGACATCGCGGGGAGCTATCGTCGCCCGACCCCGGAGGGAAGGGACACTATCCCGGACGGAGATGGCTCGACATCGCGGGGAGCTATCGTCGCGCGACCCCGGAGGGAAGGGACACTATCCCGGACGGAGATGTTAGATCCTTTTACCTCGCGGGGCGGTGCCGCTGTTTTGAGTTTTCCATTAAGGCTTAGCATCCTGGGGGCGCTAAGGCCGATTACAAAAAGCGACGACAACGGCGCGTTGACTTCAACACAAGTGAATGACCGAGCAGGCGCGGAGACCGTCGCAGCGGCCCTGACCCTCGCTACACTACTTCGAAAAACTGCAAAAGATGCCGACGCAGCGGCTACCTCTAGAGGGGCTATAGCTTATACATAGTACTTACGGAGATTGTCAGCGTTCCAGCTGTGCTTCAGCTCGCCCCCGTCGAGGGTTGCCAGGCGGAACGCTCCTGGACGGGTGGCGCGAACCACCTCGTACGATCCTTCCCACTTCGAGCTCAGCTTACCGTCGGCTTCTGGGTTCGCCTTCTTCTTGAGCACGAGGTCGCCGACGTGGATGGGTCGTGGGCAGACAGTTTTGTTGTATGCCTTCGCCATGGTGGCCTGATACCGATCGATGTTGAGAGCAGCCTCCTGCCGGACGGCATCCAGCATTTCAAGGGATACCTCTTGGGAATCTCCGTCGACGGCCGTGGTGGTGCGCAGGGACCCGATCTTGATTTCTTCGGGGTCACAGCCTCCTCTCCATATCATAACTTGAAGGGAGTGAGGCCGGTGGCCCGACTGGCCGCCGTGCGGGTGGACCACAAGACGCTAGGGAGCTCGTCAACCCAGAGACCCTTGGGCAAGTCGAAGAGACGTTTGTGAAGGCCCGAAAGGACTATCCCGTTGGCCCGCTCGACCGCGCCATTCGTCTTTGGATTGGCCACAGAGGCGAAGCACAAGTTGATGCCGAGGCCGATGCAGAACTTTTGGAAGGGAGTCGCGTCGAACTGAGTCCCGTTGTCGACGGTGAGTTCCCTTGGGACGCCGAAGCGGCAAATGAGATTCTTTCATACGAACCTCTGCACGGCTGCCGACGTTATCTTGGCTAAGGGCTCGGCCTCGATCCACTTGGAGAAGTAGTCGACGGTGACGACAACGAACTTGTATCCGCGACTCCTTGACCCGAATGGGCCGACGAGGTCGACATCCCAGCGGGCCAGCGGCCACGACGGTGGGATGGGCCGCAGTTCGTTCACAGGGAGCTTCGTGCCTCGCCCCATCCATTGGTACGCGGGGCATGTTCTGACGAGGCTTTGGGCATCGCGATGGGCGGTGGGCCAATAGAACCCTTGACGGAACACCTTAGAAACCAAGGCTCGGGGGGCGAGGTGCGACCCACACAGCCCTTGGTGGATTTCGCGGACCAACTCGAGTCCCTCCTCCTTGGAGACGCACCGAAGATAGGGTGCGCAGACCCCGCGCTTGTAGAGAGCGTTGTTGTGGATGACGAAGCCCCGGGCCTGACTCTTAAGCCTCCGTGCCTCGACGGGGTCGGCGGGCTCCGTCTCGTCTGAGAGGTAACTCAGGACCGGGGCCCTCCAGTCTTGCTCGCCAATGAGGCACACCTCGGGGAGCCCCTTTGTGGCGGGCTCCGAGATCACTTCATAGAAAGCTCCTTGGGGGATTTTGGCCTTCGTGCTTGTGGCTCTTGTGAGGCTGTCGGCGTCGGTGTTCGCAACGCGTGGGATGCTGCGAACGGTGATGCCGGTGAAGTGTTTCTCCATGGCTCGGGCCAGAGCCAAGTACTTGATCATCTCGGGGTCCTTGGCCTGGTAGCTTTTGTCGACATGACCGGTGACGAGCTGCGAGTCGCTCTTAACGACCATCCTTCGCACGCCCGAGGCGCGTGCTTTTCGGAGACCGAGGAGGAGCGCCTCGTACTCCGCCCCGTTGTTAGTGGTCTGGAACTCGAGGCGTGCGCTGTAGGAGGTGACGTTGCCCTCTGGGGACTCGAGAATTGCTCCAGCACCAGCGCCTTCCGAGCACCACGAGCCATCGACGTAAATCGTCCACAGTGGGTCTGAGGGGCTTGGGAGCGCGGCGTGCTCTGACGGGACCCATTCCGCCAGGAAGTCCGTCAACACCTGGGACTTGATTGCTGTCCTTGGCACGAATTCGATGGAGAACGGGGCAAGCTCGGCCGACCACTTGCCAACGCGCCCGGACGCTTCCTTGTTGCGAAGCATCTCACCGATGGGGAAGGCCGACGGTACTCAGACTGAATGGGCGAGGAAGTACTGTCGCAGCTTCCTTGACGCCATGAGGAGCGCGTACACGAGCTTCTCCAGCTCGGTGTACCGCACCTTCGCTCCTTGCAACACCTCAGACACGTAGTAGACGGGATGTTGGGTCTTGTCTTTTTCTTTGGCGAGGACGGCGCTCACCGCCGTCGAGCAACAACGCCTCCCCGGGACAAGGGCTCTACAGCAGGGCGGCGAGGCGAGGTATGTCTTCAAATCTTCCAAGGCGGCTTGGCTTTCACTCGTCCACTCAAAGCTGGAGGATCCGCGCAGCGTCTTGAAAAATGGGAGTCCTTTTTCAGCCGAGCGAGAGATGAACCTCCCCAACGCGGCGAGACGCCCTGTCAGTTTTTGCACCTCCTTAACATTTTTCGGCGGTCGCATGTCGAGCACGGCCTATATTTTTGCTGGGTTGGCCTCGATACCCCTTGCTGACACAAGGAAGCCAAGGAGCTTCCCCGCTTGGACCCCGAACACGCACTTCTCCGGGTTGAGTTTCATACCCGCCTTCTTGAGGTTGTCAAATGTCTCCCACAAGTCTGTGGCGTGGGTATCTGCGAGGGCGCTCTTGACGACAATGTCATCAACGTAGGCCTCAACGTTTCGCCCTATCTGAGGCGCGAGGGCCTTGCAGATAAGCCGTGCGAAGGTTGCGCCAGCGTTCTTGAGTCCGAAAGCCATCCGGACGTAACAGAACGTTCCAGAGGGCGTGATGAAGCTCGTCTTCTCCTCGTCTTCTTTGGCCATCCATACCTGATGGTACCCGGAGTACGCGTCCAGGAAACTCATGAACTCGCACCCCAAGGTGGCATCAACCAGCTAGTCAATCCGCGGGAGTGGGAAGTTGTCCTTTGGACATGTGCGGTTGAGGTTGGTGTAGTCAACGCACATGCGCCACTTCCCGTTGGCCTTCTTGACGAGGACGGGGTTGGCGAGCCAGTCCGGGTACATGACCTCACGGATGACCCCGGCTTTATGGAGCTTGTCTACCTGCTCACGGGCCGCGGCTTGACGCTCTGCGCACATTCTCCGGAGCTTCTGCTTTACCGGGCGTGCGTCCGGCTTGACGTATAGCCGATGCTCAACAATTTTCCTGGGCACGCCAGGGAGGTCTTCGTACTCCCATGCGAAGAGGTCGCGGTCGCCCCGGAGCGCGTCGAGCAGAGCCTCTGTGACCTTTGGGTCGAGGTTCGTCCCGACGAGCACCGTCCTGATTGGGTCTTCCTCGGACAGTGGTACCGCGCGTGTCTCGCCATCGGGCTTGGGCTTTGGGACCCACCACCCAGATGTTGGGGGTCGGCAGCCCCCGGCACGGTCTTCTCAGCTTCGGCCTTAGCGTGAACGGTATGGACGTAGCGGATGGCCGTCTGGATGTCGCTGTCGATTTTGCGGGATAAGTCTTGACTGCCTCGGACGGTAATGACACCGCAAGGGGATGGAATCTTCATGCAGAGGAAAGCATGGTGAGGAATGGCACCGAACTTGTTCAATGTGACCCGGCTGAGGATGACGTTGTACTAGTAGGGGAGATCGACCACGTCGAAGACGATATTCTCTTGACGCTTGCACTCCCCTTCTCCGAACTCCACCGGGAGCTCAATCTTCCCGAGCCCCAGGACCGGCTCGCCTCCGAAGCCAAGGCGCGGGATGCCAGTGGGGGCGAGGCAAGCCCGTGGTATCCCCATCTCTACGAGGGTAGATGCGAACAGGATGTCCGCTGAGCTTCCTCCGTCGATAAAGACACGACGCACTTCATAGTTGTTTATGACCGCCGAGACGACGAGGGCGTCGTGATGGGGGAGGCTGATCCCCGCGGCGTCCTCGGGGCCGAAGGTCACCGTGGTGCCGACCCACGGAGGTAGCTCGGTGGGTGGCGACGAGTTGATGTGGTGCACCTGTCGGGTGTACGCTCGGTGTTGTCGCTTGGATGGGAACGTGTGGGCATGGCCACCAGTGATGGCGTGCACGATGTGGCACCGCAGGTCATCGACTTGCTTCGGTGGCTCCCCAAGGAGCGGAAGCGGCGGTGGGGGTGGCAGGGCCTGGCGTTCTTGAGCTGCCACGCGATCGTGTCGCGGGGCGTCGGTCCTTGTGGCCAGCCAGCGCTGTTTGATCGCACGGGTTGCGGCGACTAGGTCACATTCCGCGGTGGTGTGGAAGACCCAGCCGTGGAGCTCGTAGAATACTCGATTGTCCCCGCCGGCCCTTCGTCCTTCGCTTTCGTTGTTACTGCCCCTTCCGCGCCCGGAGTTATTTCCGTTCCCCTGGCCTTGACTGCGGCCTCCGTGCGGGTAAGCCTGGCTGCGGGAGTCCCGCTCGGGACGGCCCGACCCGTGGCCACGGGAGTCCTGCCCAGGACGGCCTGGCTCGCGGCCCTGGTCGCTGCTATGTGCCTGCTTAGCGGGGCGATGCTCTTCCCCTTCCACATGGTACACGTTCTTCTGCCTCCTGGCGCGCCGGTCGTAGGTTTCCGCTTTCGGCCCGGTCCAGGCGGCAAGCGCCTGTGCCTCTGCCTGCCTACGGGTTTTCCCGTCCTCGGACTTGGAGTAGGTGCGCATAATCTCGTACAGCTCTGCGACTGACTTGGGCTCTTTCCTGTCGAGTTTTCCTGCCAAGTCGGGGTTATAGATCGTGTGGCGGGCGGCCTCGCACACGCTCTTGTCGGTGATGTCCGGGATCTGGCATTGTACTTGGGCAAAGCGTTGCGTGAAATCACGTGTTGACTCGTCGGGGGCCTGCTTGAGGGAGAATAGGTCTGAGGAGGTGACTTCCTTGTTCCGGTGGGCTATGAAGTGGCTAGTGAGCTTGTCGCGGAGCTGTTCCCATGAGTACATCGAGCGAGGAGCTAGCCCGAGATACCATTTCCTGGCCAGACCAGAGAGCACTAGCAGTAGCCCCTTGGCCATGATCGCTTCATTGCTTCTTGCTGAGGAAACAGCGGTCTCATACACCCTGAGGAACTCGACGGCATCGGAGTTCCCGTCAAAGCTGGCGATACTGGGTGCTCGGTACTTGCTCGGCCATGGCGTCGCCGCTAGCCCTGGGCTCAGCGGGTTGTACACGTCGGTGAGGCCCAGGGCATTTGACGATGGCTGGCAGGTTCTGATCTCGAGTTGGTGCGGGGCGGCGTCGGCGAGCCGTCCGGCTACCCATCTCGGGCGGCGGAGCTCCGGGCACGGCGGAGGCGCTGGGACCCACGCAGGGTAGTGCTCCGCCGGCCGATGCGGCGAGGTCGGGGCCTGCCCACCTGGCTGCGCGACGGAGTGATAGAAGGGCTGGTAGCTGGGGCCTTCCCCCGCGCCATAGAGGGATGCCGCGGCCATCTCTCGGCTAGCCTCCAACTGATGCCGCAGGGCTGCGGCTTCTTCGGCACACGCGGGTGGGGAAGGAATCGCTCTCGCGCGGCTGTCGGCCATGGCTTGACGGAGGGCGGTGGCCTCCTGCGCCCCCGCTGGGGATGGCAGCCTGGCGCGCGCTTGGGCTTCCGCTACTTCCTGCATGACCTCCTCGGCGGCAAGGGTGTTACGTCGGGTTTGCTCTCGCACTTCAGCTAGGGTCTCGTCCAGGCGGTGCCATACTGCCGCGGCCTCGGCTGCTTCGGGGATCGGCGGGGAGCCGCCGTGGTTCGTGCGGCATCACGCTCACCGCGAAGCAGGCCTGCCTCGGCGCGAGCATTGTTTGAAGCTTGGAGGGCCTGGAGGGCCTCAACCTTTGCCCTAACGAGCTCCTCCCTGAGCTCGTTAGCCTCGCGCCTCAAGGTCTCAGCCTCCGTCTCGACGCGTGCTTCTGAGTTTGCCGCGTTGATCGCAGCTGTGGGGAGTACCGCCGCACGGACCTCGGCTGGCGCGCACTCGGCTCGAAGGTTAGCAGTCCACGAGTTGCTGACGCGGGTGTCGCCCAGCTCCGCGGCGACGGCCGTGTTGTTCGTTCTTGCCTGACGCGTCGGGTTTGGTGTACGGGGTGCGATCGTCCTAGCTGTGCTCTTTTTCTTCGGCGCCATGGCTTTTCGCTCGAGTCCCCACGGTCGGCGCCAACTATTGTAGGTATAAGCCTAGACAATGTATTTGTGGCACCCCCGGTCGGCTACAGCGACCTCCGGGCGTGCAAGGGACAAACGAGCGAGAAGCAATACGCGCGGGACAGTCGACGACGGAAATCAATATTCGTATTAGGGCACGGAATAGAGAGCTCACAAGGGGGGAAATGAAAAGTGGATCCCCTCCCCTCTACCCCTAGGGAGGTATTTATAGGGCTTCAAAAAGGGAAATGCGAAATTACTGTTTTGCCCCGAAAGTACGGAACTATTACAAGGGCATGACGGTCATTTCCCTACCCCTAAGGAATCTTGGGAGAATATTCCCGGGCATCTTTTAGGAGAATCTTCTCAGAGAACGTGACGGCCCCCGCGTGAGGGTTCGTGAGAGACAGCCCTGATGCGGAGAGCGGGCGCGTCGGAGATAGCCGGACGTGCGGACGGACGCGGGCGACGAGCCGACGGACGCGCGTGGGTGACGTGCGGGCGAATGCGAGCGAAGAGTGTCGACGAAAAACCCGAACAGTGTTGTGGCGATTCTGAACACCGTCGATCCGGAGCAGCGCGAGGACCTCCCTCCAACATCAACCAATACATACGCTAGTCTATTATTCATATGTGTCCTCACATGTGTTCTGACTAGGAACCAATTTAGAATAATCATTCAAGATTAGTATGAGTTCCACAAACAAGTCACATACTTGCCAATCAATACAAATGATATTATTCAAGGAATATTTAATAAATCATAGATACAATGAAATATGATCATCCCTATGATTGCCACTAGGGCATATTTCTAACAAGCGCGTCAGGAGGACGGGATGGATGGTGGCGGGGGATGGAAGAGTCTAGAATGCGTGAGGGAGAGGCCGGCCTTGGCGATGGGGATGAGATGCAAGACGTTTCGAAGCGCAGAGATGATGCAGGGGACGTGAATGATGGCTTGCACACATAGCATTGACGACATGATAGACGGTAGAGCGCATAACAAGATAGAGAAACCGGCCACCCGGGTGAAAACAAAAGATACATGATGCAACCGATGATGCACACGGTACAACCGACGACACACACATCTAGGCCTGGGATGCTTAAGTATTGGTCAACATCTTCTTCCCCTCGGGAGTGCCTTTGTTTGAGGCAGCTTTGTTGATTATCTGGACGTGCGTGATCATGCTCTAAGGACCCGTTTGGATGGTCGTTTTCCAGCCCAAAACCAGTGTAAAACTTGGAGCCCATTTGTTTTCCGAGCAAAGCCCAATACTGTGTTTGGGTGGCCGTTTTCATTTTCGGACTTCCCGATATTGGGCCAGTATTGGGCCACTTACATCCGAAAAATTTTACGGGCCTCCGGAGGCCACGAAAAAATAACGACAGAAGTCGTCCTCCCCACCCCCACGCTCGCCTCCGCCCCAAGCTCGCCTCCACCAGATCTGAGCGCGGCGGGCGAGAAGGCGACGCCGGGCCGCCGCCAGGAGGAAGGCGATGCCGGCCACCGCGCGCAAGGAAGGCGACGCCGAGAATCAAAACAACAGAAGTCGGGGGCGGCGGGAGAGCGACTCGGGCGGCGACGGGAGAGCGGCGATGACGAGAAGCCCTACCGGTGGCGACTTCCAGCTTGTTCCTCAGGCAGATCAAGCGAAGAAGAGGCCAGCGCTCGACTCCTCGGCTAGATTGAGAGAAGAAGAGGCTGGCGCAGCGACGGGTCCAAGTTTCTCCGACGGCCTCCTCGGCGGCGAACCTAGGCTCCCGGTGCTCGTGTCGGTGGCCTAACCCTTGCGCCGCCCCCACCTGGTATCTCACCGGCGGCCCCCTCTTCTCCCCTGGCCCGATCCGACGACCCAGCAAGGTAAGGAGCCGCTCACCTCCAACATCTGATGCGATTTTGCTTGCGGTGAACAGCTGATGGCCTGTGATATACTCGTGAATAACTCGCGGGTTAGTATGGGTTTTCGACCATAGTTATTGGAACTAATTGCCAAACTATGTATAGAGGAATTCTTAGCTTGTTGTAATTGCCTTCAGTGAATTATTTGGGAGCATGCAGAGGCTATGTGGCTTTTACAGGCACTTCTTGCACTGCAAGAGTGTCTATAGCATGATTATAATCTTGCTATGAGTCAGCTAAGTTCAGCTCATTGGCCCGAAAAAATAATTAATTGCTTACCTTCCGATTGCTATGTGTTTCATGAGGTGGAAGGTGGTTTGTTTGTTGATCCAAATATGAAGAAGCGATGACCCTTTCGCACAATTTAGTTTTGCACGAATTAATTATGCTGACAAGTTTAGTGTCATTGAGCTCTTTTGAAGCGGGAAGTTTGTATCCAAATTCAAGATCTAAATATGAACTCCGGAAGCATCTAGTGGTTTTATTGCAGCTATCATTTCTGTGAGGCATATTAGCAACTATGCATATTAGCAACTATGCATATTCTTGAAAAGAAGCACACTTATATTGATAATTTTACAAAAAAGACATCTAACTGAGCCATACCGCCTGTAGAATATCTTCGAATTTTGCATGTACTTGTTGTTGTTCTACTGTGGCAGCAGTCCTTACTGAATCAGCTTCCGAACATAAATTAGAAGCCTATGTGATGACATAAGGAAATCAATATGTCAGCTATTTCTAGACTAAAGGTAGTGATAAATACTAATAAGCCTCGAAGGAATCACCAAAGATACGTAGTTTACAGGTAAACATCGAAATCAATGACAGCCCTAATTTCAGAATTAACAAATCACCTTTGTGATCACTGCCTCTACTTTCCTTTCTCTAGGTTCAAGGCACTGCAGTTTACATTCAGTTTCAGACCTCAAAGCACTCAGCTTATGATTCTGAATATATCATCTTCTTGTGAATATACGTAGTGATACTTGCTATGTATAGATGGTTCACTTTTTCTCATTAAACTCCTTGATTTGTTAGGAAATTTTTTGGATTATTTGAATATGGATAATCTTGTTCTTACCGATTCCGAGGAGGAAGAGGAAGAAGAAATGATGCTTTTAGGCTGGTCATAGTGGGAAGTAACTTAGACTAGTAACATGCATATGTTACTAGTCTATGTTACTACCTTTATAGTGGATAGTAACATATGTGTGGTACCATGCAAGCCTTCATTTATTTAGATGTAGACTCATTTTGCCTTGAGATGCGTTATGTTATGGTATCATATTATGTTACCCTAAACACTTCTCTCCTCATTAACTACATGCCACATAAGCAAACTTGTCTTGGGGTGCGTTATGTTACTAGCTAAGTTACTCCCACTATGGCCAGCCTTAGTTTTCCCGGCGTTATACCAAGCTTCTAGGAGAATTACAACTCCATGCAATACATCGATCCTTACGGGTGCAAAGTAAATCGTTGAGCTATTGGAAGGGCACCCGGACAGATGTCGTAACATTCTTAGAATGGAGTCCCACATTTTTCAGGCATTTTGCAACCATCTTAGAACAAAAAATCTTTTGCAAAATACAAGAGGTGTTTCCGTCGAGGAGCAATTAGGAATGTTCGTATACATGCTTTCCCGGAATGCTAGTTTCCAAACTGTGGCCGATCGATTCCAGCATAGCACAGAGACCATCCACATGCATATCGGTGCATGCTTTGATGCAATTACATCATTAACATCTGAGCTTATCACACCTCCATCTATGGACACCTATTGGAAAATATCCTCAAGTCCACAGTTTTGGCCTTACTTTCAGGTACATGTCATCTATGGCTGTGAAGTCTAGTAATCTCTATCCTCTCCTATTTTATCTCAATTAGTAACTCTAATTTCCTCATTTCAGAACTGCCTAGGGGCAATTGATGGGACTCATGTCCCTGTGACAATATCAAGCAGTGAGGCTGTACCTTACAGGAATAGGAAGGGGACCCTATCACAAAATGTTATGGTTGCATGTGATTTCGATTTGAATTTTGTATATGTCTCCACTGGTTGGGAGGGATCAGCATCAGACGCCGGGGTCTTAAAGTCTGCTATCCAATCAGGTTTCTGAGTACCTGATGGGAAATACTATTTGGTGGATGGAGGCTATGCAAATACACCAAGCTTTCTTGCTCCCTACCGAGGAGTTCGGTACCATCTCAAAGAGCAAGGTCGGAGCAACTGTCGACCGAAAGATTACAAAGAACTCTTTAATCTTCGTCATGCTCGTCTACGGAACCATATTGAGTGAGTTATTGGAATTCTAAAGATGCGGTTTCCTATATTGAAGGTGGGTACATATTACCCGATAGTGACTCAAGTAAAAATTCCTATAGCCGCAATTGTACTACATAATGTAATCCGGAGCCACAATGGTGACGACGAATGGCTTAGTACAACAAAACCCCCAATTGACCCTCGTAAATTTGTCACTCTTCCTAGTGGTGATGATACACCACGAGAGGGTTCTACGCCACCAAGTAACCAAAGAAATATGGGCAATGCACTGAGAGATGACATAGCAAAGAATATGTGGATAGATTATGAAAGAAGCAGGAATCGAAGGGTGCAACGGAGATCTGCTCGATGAGCATCAGCACTAGATAATGTATTGTTCTATGACTTGTGTTGTTAGGTTTGTCTTATTTTGTTATTTCTCTTATTTCTGCTAATCCAAAAACTCTATGTTTCTATGATTCTATGGTTGATTTTTTCTCTTATTTTGTTCTAGGTTTTAATGGCACAAAGGGCGAGGTGGACATCAAAGTATGAAAAGGGACTGGTCGAAGTACTCACTGAATATAATCTTTCTCACTACCGTGGTCAGAACGGATGGTGTACAGAAGGTTGGAACCGAATTGTGAAGGATATCAACAAGCTATTTCCAGAAGTTAGTTTTACCAAATCACAAATTCAAGATAAAGAGGCTCAATTGAAAAAGGATTACAAGGCACTTAAATCAATCATCAGGCGTAGCGGCATTTCATGGAACCCAACTACATGCAGTATAAACACCACAGCTGAGAAATGGGATGAGATCATTGAAGTAAGCTTCTAACCATTCTAATTCAATCCTTTTGGTTATACCCAGACTATCTTTGATCCATCTATTATTTGGTAGGAGGACCCGAAACTAAGGAGATATGAAAATAAGAGCTTTCCATTGTTTGAGGCGTTGGATCTCTTGTATGAAGGTAAGTTAGTGCTTTAAATGATCTAAGGTAGCTATTGTTTTCTTATAGACTCACTTGATGTCTTAATAGGTCAATTGGCTCAAGGAAAACATTGCTTCACTTCTAGTCTGCCCACTCAGTCGAGAGAAGAAAGAGAGAGAACCTTGAATACAAGTTCTGACGCTGGAAGGAAAAACAAGAGACAGTCAAGTGCTAGTAGGAAACAACTCAGAGATGAAAGAGAGAGTACCATAGATCCGCCTCCAAAAATGACAATCACGGAAAGCCAAGGAATAGACAATTACACCATTGAAGTTGAAGATGAAGAACAAAACACCATGTGTGAAGTTGAAAGAAGGCGTGCCATGTATGAACAAGACTCCATGTATGAAGACGATGATGAAGAACATGCTAATTCAAGGAGCAGGATTGGTGGAGGACAAGGAACAAGACCAAAGAAGCAAAAAGGGTTCACATCGGCACCACGCATTGAAGATAGCATGTTAGCTTATGTTGAACTCAAGAGAGAGCAATCAAGGATGAAAGACCAAGCATTGCAACAAGGACAACAATACTCAATTTGCAAATGCTTGGAGGTGTTGAATGGTATGGTTGATGTGTCCAATGAGATCAAGGTGCTTGCTTCCGATGTCTTTAAAGATTCCATGAATCGAGAGCTTTTTCTGTGCTATGATTCAAGTCTTCGAGGGCTGTGGTTGAAGAAGGAAGTGGAGAAGCTTGGAACTCAATTGTCTACATGTAAGTGACTTGACAATTTTTTGCTTATGTATTGAGAATAGTACACTAATATTCCTTATGTTGATCCACATTTGACAGCTAGCAGTGGTCTCTCTTTTATTCCAAGTAACCCAACACAGAGAGATCCCAAGATTCAGAGACTGATGGATGACTGTCCTTCATTTGACCTAGGCCTGTAATCAAACTTCATTCGACTTCAACTTTTGGATCAGTGTGTTTGATGTTGTGGTACTGTTGGCTACTTATGATTGGTAAGTCGTGGGCCTTTTGTCCTGTTGCTTATGATGGCTTGCATGTTGGTAATTGTGTGTGCATGTCTGTCTTGTTTTTACTTGTTTCAGATTTAGGTCGGGCCTGGAGACCCCAAGCAACTGTCTCCTGTTCTCAACAGTTTGATCTCAAGTTAAGTGCACTTTTATCTCGTTGAAGCTACACCGTTCCCTGAAGAAGTTCTATGTCAAGGTAAATCATAAACTGATGCATGAGTAGTACACTGTGTGCTAGTTCCGAATTGCAATGCTGGAATTGCGTGATACATGAGAGTAGTACGCTGGATCCTAGTTTGCCCAATGCAAATCATAGACTGAATATGTTGTGATGGCAGTGGTGCACTACGCAGAATGCTCTTATGGGCCAAGACTATATGATATATCACATAAGACTATAGCATCAACATTCCAAAGTTCTTATCAGCTCTGCCCGTGGCTTATGCTGCAGGGACTTGTTGGGTTGGAGGTGTACAATTGTATCTTATTTCCTGCATTGGAGTATAAGCTAGCACTAAGTGGGATGCGACTTATCTTCAACTTGAAGCTATTATTAATGGTTCATTAGTTATGTCCATTCTCTGCTGGTTAACAGCTTAACTTGCAGCGACAATGTTTTTGCTCATCTGGGTCAATGTGATTGTTTTCATGTAAGCTTTTGTTGCTGATCTTGCTTAATTGTCAAGTTGCAAGTTAGTCTGTTTTAAGCTGTTCAAGGTGGTTTTCTCAATCTACGCATTCCTAACCATAACAATCCATTATGTTCATGTGTCCTAGCAGATGTGCTGCTTTCAGGAGTTGCTAATTGTGATCTTTTGGGTGTTCCAAGTATAGATGCTTGCTTCAATCGTCATGCCTGACTTACAGTGTCGTTACTTATTTAGCTGCCTTGTGTTCTGTTCTAATGCCTTAACTTATTCTGACATTCGCATCATGGACTTGAATTACCCAATGTTTATAACATGTTATGTACATCAGATTGAAGCTGGTCTAGCATTATGGAGAAGATCTTTCTTTTTTTGTCAGAATGACAGTAGCGAAGGCCCCTACTCGATATGTAAATATATTAGTAACGATATAAAATGTTTATGTACAAGAAAAGGGAATAGAGAATTTACAACCCCAGAGGGGTGAAAGGCATTAAACTATTGTGTCTAGCCAGTTGAATATAAGTTTTTGATGATCATCTTCCATTCATGCACTGATGCACTCAAGAAGATGATTAAACTGTGTTGTTTGATTTGCTGCAGGTGGCGTCTGATGTGTTCAGCTGGAGATAGGGGTGAGGACCTGTGGTATGCGACTTATTAAATGAGCTAGGATTGGTTGTTTGTAATAGACTAGTGTTTCTCTGTTTGTTCAATGAAAGTTCGTATTGCTGCGGAGTTGAATTGTGTGGTTCTGTTCTATGTAAGGTAGTACAGCAGTAGAGAGGTTCCTGAGAGGGTCGCCGTTTTTGTAGTTGGTCGTGGAGAGACTTTTGTTTTCGTTTTCAGCGACTTAACCTCGGAGGAGTAGATTTGCTGTATAATACAGCTGATATATACTTTATATATGCATGTTTTGATCGTGGTATAAGCTAGCTGCTGATATATATGCTTTGTATGCATACAAAGAGGGAATTGTTAATGCTGATTTACAAAGGTTTACCCATCTCTTGCTGAGTTACAAGGGTTTACCCAAACAGCAATTTACAACCGGAAAAAAATACCCTTGTATTCAAGGGTATTTTAGGGGGCTTGTAAAATACCCTTGTAATATGTTTACAAGGGTAAATATTTCCGGGGCTTCCAAACAGGGCCTAAATGGCATTTGGTCACCGGTTCAGAGAGCGGATCCTTGAACAAGTGCAGGTACACGCACTCCATCACCAAACTTGGCGTTGGCATCCATCAACCCGCACATTGGTGCAGCCCTTTTGTTTCTTGTCTACGAGGCGTGCGCTCTGCCGCGTTTTGGACATGGCCACCGTGGTCTTCACCTTCCTGGGTGCAGGCACCGGGGTCAAGAGGATCGACGTCGGCACTGGCTTGGTGATGAAGCGGAGGAACCACTTAAGAGTTAGCGAGTCTGGCATGCCGGAGTTCTCCTCTGTTGTGACGGCAGCGGCGTCGAGGGGTCACATCAACCTCCAATGAGGCGGCAGGCGGCGTCACAGTCCATATTAGTAATTTTAGTCGCATATTGCTTATTACATGTTTACACAGGCATTAATAAAAGAGCATAAGGCCATCAAATTGTCCACACCAAGATTATCAATAGAAAGGGAGGAGGCTCTGGGATTACTTCTTCTATTTAAGTGCTTATTTTATGAGCTTCGTTCCACCAAATCAAGAATACGCGAAAGCTTTTGGCATATTTATCTGCTTGAAAAAAAAAGAGACAAAATTTAATAAATTAGTTTAAAACAGAACGGTCCATGCATCACAATATTCACTATTGAAAATATACTATTACAATGATTCTGGGTTGACGAGAGATAAGAGTACCGGATCTCATATGATGCAAGTTGACACATCCTATGATCGGGTACACCATGATAATCCTACTTGAAGATGAAAGTGGTTTTGGGGTAAGGGGCTATAAATATTGAGGCATACCCGATGAGATGAAGGAGAATGATCCGCACGCCCTTTACTTCTATTTGTTGCATTTACTTTTTCTGACATTTAGTTACATTTTGAAGCGTTACAAGCAATTAATATTACTTTTTTTGTGACGAAGAAGCAATGATACTTGATAGAGATCAGCTTCATCAACGTTGAAGCTTCATTAAACTCTATTCGTTTACAATTTTCTGAGGCCAACTCTAGGATAGCTATTACTGTAGTTGTCTCACAATATGTATGGCTTACTTCATTCTCTTTTGAGTGTCACTATATCTTTTAACAAATTAGTTGACCAAGTCATGCCTATAATAGACTTATGGTTACACTTAGTTCACAAATTTATGGGTTCATAATCTAGATCTTATGGTGTAGACGACTCCAGCACTAGCCCATAAAATCCAAATGTTTTCTAAAACCATCCACCATCCCAATCCATTTGTCGCTCATACCTTAGTGGTAAGTTTCATCTAGAGTGGAATTTAGACAGATATAGGCCTAGAAAGGGAAAATGCTCCACAATCAACATACCACCATGTGATAGCAATACATTGATTCATGATATGCGTACATCTCTTGTGAGGCACAAAAGTGGTTTATGGTGTAGACAACTCTAGCACTAGCCCATAAAATCCAAATGTTTTTCAAAACCATCCACCATCTCAATCCATTTGTCGCCCATACCTTAGTGGTAAGTTTTACCCAGAGTGGAATTTAGACAGATACAGAAATAGCAAGGGAAAATGCTTCACGAACCTAACATACCACCATGTGATAGCAATAGATTGGTTCATGATATGCGTACATCTCTTGTGAGGTATAAAAGTTGTTTACTAAACTCTGCAGGGCTAAGCGTTTCTACTTCTAAGTATAATTAAAAAAATATCTATATAAAACAAGATATGGCAACATGGTTTCAAGGTTCAGTTGAAACAGACACTAAAACATTTGATAAACAATTTGGTAAACCGCAGACCCAAAATATAATGATTTGCTTAGAGGAATAACGAATGTGACTAGGATTAAATAAAGGGATTGCTGACAGAAGGATAAATCAGGTGAAAGAGAGAAAGGACATCATCTCGCAAGATGAGACAAAGAGTCATTCCAAAACTATAAAAAATTCAGTTAAAAGATTACATATGGTACAAATAACAGTAGGTTTATGGGTCTGGTCCACAAAAGGTCGAGGTTTCACGAATGGAGATCGTATACCTATGATCAATTGATAGGAAGAGAAGCACACATCAATATTTATGGTTTCAAGAGATAGGAAACAGCATATAGGGTCACATGTAAGTGATATAGGATCGAGACTACCAGGTACACATCCATAGCTTGATCAAAGGCTATAAACGGGATGTTATAGTGGGATTTCTGCTCAAGATGGTAATGTCACAAATCAAATTATGGTATGGGGTTAGAATCAACTAGGATTTGATCCGAAAGGAGAACAATAGCTGTATAAGGTATCAAGGCATTTAGATGAATGTGGGTATGCCATTGTTCGAAGATTGGGTTTCAGGTTTCATAGTAGAATATCATCAGATGATCGAAAAATCATGTCAATGGCTAATATCAATCAAAAGATTGGTCGCTGTCAGAGAATCATTATTACATTACATGGTGCAATGAATAAGATTGAATGAGGTATGGGGCCCACATGCTAGAGTCATGCTACAGCCAGCATTGGGAACCATGACTTATATCATTGATGGGGTTTAGGAGTAGATATGGAAAATGGGTTCTATCGGTCAGTAGCATGCCACTAACTGATAGGTGAGACCCACAAGGAAAGGAATGGAGCTGTGTCGCATATATATGTAGATGATAAACCCAGGGTTTGAGTTTCTAGGCTGAGATGACATCCTAGGATTGGATGTACCGAGTTAGATAGGTTTTGGATCATGCGATCCAGATGTCAACACAAAGATGTTGACAGACAAACATGGCCCATCGGAAGGAAAGACAATAGATGGAGGTTTGGATTCAACGTAAAGGAATTAAGGATACGTAACTCAATATGCTGCTGTGTTAAGGTATATGATAACAAAGGAGCATGAATTAGGTAATGGGATCAAGTACCACCATGACCACAATGGACAACAATGTTCTAGAAGAGGGAGAGGCCCAAACGTTACCATGGCAACCTTGTCACAGAAGCTATTAAGGTTGTTGTTGGAGGACACAATAAGATAAATGATTTATTTGTGGCAGAGTGACCTCTGTCGGCACAAGTTAAGATTATATCGATGCACATGCGACCATGGGACGAAGTCTGAGTAGCCAAAGGGCATGGCCGTTAGGAGTGACAACCCGAATAGTTTGTCATGCATAGGATGGTGTCACTAACTCGATCAAACTGTTGCATGGTGGATGATAGTTTGGCATGAGTCAATAACAAAAAAGGTCTTGATAAGAGAATGCGATTACATAATTAAATCCAATCATAGATGGAACTATCGATGGCTGACAGGTACTATTCACATTGCCATTATTTGTGGTTTAGGATACTACGCACTGGGGCTAGGACCTTATCTATTGCAAAAATCTAAACAGAGGAGAGAGCAGATCAATTCCCTATTCTCTACAGAGAGCAAGAAGAAAAGCAGCAGAGTAGTCGGGGTCTACTACTCCCTGTAGACAAATAGAGAAGAGAAAGAAAGAGCAACAAGGGTGCCATCTCCTACTACATAGAGAACAAAGAGGAAGGAAGGCAGAGGTGGTCGCATGGCCATGGTGGCATTCAAGCTCCCCAACGATGGAGAAGAGATGGTGGTCGACTAACCTCGAAAACGGAACCCATGTGAAGCAAGGAACCTGTAGCAGGTGTTAGACAGGATGGCGGGGCACTGCTCGGTGGCCAGCGGTGACGACAGACAGCACTAGTGGTGGGTCATCATGACAAGGACACTTGTGAAGCAAAATCAATCGATTAACCGAGGGGTTTCACTCGGGATGGGGAGAAGATGGTTGAGTCTTTTTTTTAAATATTATTTTTTTTCCAAAAATTTCAGAAATAATACCGTGTTTGAAAAATTTGCAAAAATGGCTTCAATCGTCACGGGTCGTGGCGGTAGGGTCCAATCGCCATGACCCGTGGCGATTTCTCCGTAACCGCCACTGGTGGTGGTGATTTTTGGCTATCGCCACGGGCTGTTACGGCATTAAATCCTATCGCCACGCGTGCTGGCGATAAGGGTCCAACCACCACGAGTCGTGGCGACTGAAAGTTAATTCCGCGCGGAATTAGGTAACTGCCATGCCACGTGGCGTAATCGCCACCACTTGTGGCGATTTCCCCGTAATCGCCACGGGTCGTGACGATAAGCCTCGAGCCTATATAAGCGCTCGCAATCGCCTGCCGACAGCGGCATGGGTGGAGGAGGAGTTCGAGCGGGCGCCGCGGGAGGAGAAGAGAGGAGAGCTCGGTAGAGAGGGAGAGAAAAAATAGAGAAGAGAGAAAGGGAGAGAAAGTGTAGAGTTTCTTTGCACTAGTTTGAAGGTAAATTTCTAAATCTCTTAGATGTATTAGTAGATATAAAACTAGAGGTAGATTTAGAGTACATTTGTAGAAGATATAACTTAGGGTAGATATAACTTAGGGTTTAGGGTTTAGACATTTGTAGAAAATATAACTTAGGGTAAATGTATTCGTAGTATTTAGAGATAATAGTAGATCTAGAATCGTGGTAAATTTAGTGTAGATTTGTAGCAAGATGCAATTTAGGGTAGATCTATTCATAGTATTTAGATCTCGTAATGTATAGAAATATAGTGATTTTTTAAATAGAAACGTTTGGTAGATTACATAGATGATTAGTTCAGAACAAATTGTACCCAGTCGTACTGTACTTAGAAATCGAGTATACTAAATTATTTTTCGAACAAATTGTATCCAGTCGTACTGTAATTAGAAATCGATTAGATTAAATTTTTACGCACGCAGAATCTTAGACTGTGTAGCCTAAAATATTACGTTTTGGATGGCAGGAATGTCAGAAGTAGTAGAATTTGTAGTCTACTACGGTATTGGTACCGTCCGTATAGATGAATCTGGATCCGTTGATCTTAGTAGCTTCCAACAAACGACACTACGTATGCAAGATCCACACAGATACCACATCAATAATATTAAAGAATGGTTCACACGGGCCTTTGGTCTTGATCCGGAGGTCGCAAGTGTAACCTTGCAGGCGTATTTTAGCAAGTCTTGCAAGCATGTCCGGTGGGATTTGTTCCCGCTCGATCTGACAAAAGACTGGCAGGCTTGGTTGAGGGCAAGTAAGAAACGCAACGGTTCCCATTATCTGTTGGTTCAGGCAATACCTAAGCAGGTGTCATATGAAGAAGGCGGAGGCGGAGGCAACGAAGTTGGACAGAACAGCGGAGGCGGAGGCAATGAAGAAGGCGGAGACAGAGGCAATGAAGAAGGCGGAGACGGAGGCAATGAAGAAGGCGGAGGCGGAGGACAGAACAGCCCGGTGGCGGAGGAAATTGTTGGCGAAGAAGGCACTGTAGTGGAAGTCGGTGGACCTTCTGGTGGACCTTCCGTGACAGGAGGTAACGAATACCTCAGCGGTTCGGTGGACGAGGGGGAGATACGCGAGGAACTAGTGCAGATCATGGAGCAAGATAATGCCGTTGCTAGAGAGGAACAGACGAATCTCGAAGACGGTAGCGGCGAAGAGGACGAAGATGAGGATGAAGAAGGAGGCGGCGATCCGATTCCTAGTATGTGGAATCTTGACATGTCCAGCAGAATGAATCTCGAGGGCGGAAGTGACGACAGGTATCCGTACAAACCGAACGAGATTGTCCAAGGCGCATGCTACCACACGAAGAAAGAGGTGAAAGAGGCGGTGAAGCTTTGGGCGATGTCGACACAGAGGACATTTCGAGTGCAGAAAAGTTGCAGGGATCAGTACTCAGTGCAGTGCAAGTCTGCTGGGTGTGAGGGCTACGTGCATGCGTCCCTGAGGAAGTACGAAGTGCAGTGGGTCATACGACGGGTGGTGCCGCATACATGTGTGATAAGCGGAGTTCCTGACACCCATCGGAATATCACTGCTGAACTCGTGGCTGGGTTGATGTATCACGAGATAGTGAAGAATGTCTGCATTCCAGCACAGTTCATACAGACATCTATAGAGAGCAAATACCAGTATAGCATAAGTTATGCCATGGCATGGAGGGCTAAGCAGATCGCACTGGAGCGGCGGTTCGGGACATTCATCGATTCATACCACAATTTGCCATTTCTTCTAGACACACTGGGCCAAAGGAACGACGGGACATTTGTTAGCCGTCTCTTATTGCCATCTCCGGACATGCCTGGAAAACTTATGTTGAATGGTGCTTTCTGGTGCTTTGGCCCGTGCGCAGAAGCGTTCAGACATATTCGGCCGATTATTTGTATTGATGGGACATTCATGACAGGCCAGCTGAAGGGGACACTCTTTACCGCAATTGGGGCAGACGGAAATGATCAGTTAGTGCCACTTGCAATGGGTTTCGCTGATTGCGAGAGCTACGACAACTGGATGTGGTTCCTTGGGTGTCTGAAGCAAGGACTTGTGAAGGATCGACCAAACGTGTGTGTTATTCATGATCGGCATGCCGGGCTGCTGCTAGCAATTCGCCATCTGCAGCAAGGAGCGGCGAAGACTCCGGAGGGGGAAGATTTGCCAGAAGAATGCAGGTGGTACGACATCAGGAGTAGGTGGTGCACCCGTCACTTAGCGGCCAATTTCTATCGCCAGTTCAAGAAAAAGCATTTGATGAACCTCTTCAAAACGTTATGCAAACAGAACCAGTATCGGAAGTTTGACGAGTACTGGAGGAGACTGGACGAGTTCACGAAGAAGGAGGTTAGACAACGTAACCCTGGGGAGGTAACACACAGGCTTTGTGATCTTCTGGGATTTGACGAACCAAACACTAGGAGGAAGGCATCAAGCAGGGTGAAGTGCTTCTCGGATTGGATAACAGGCTTTGTGATCTTCTGGGATTTGACGAACCAAACACTAGGAGGAAGGCATCAAGCAGGGTGAAGTGCTTCTCGGATTGGATAAGTAAGGAACCTCTTGAGCAGTGGTCCCTCCTCCATGACACAGACGGTGCTAGATATGGGATCATGACTAGCAATCTTGCTGAGGTTTACAATTTTGTTCTCAGGGGGGTACGAGGTTTACCCCTGGTCGCCATCGTGGAGGGTTCGCTTCACGGCACAATGAGGTACTTTCAGGAGAGGCGTGCAAAGGTTGTACTGCATATGAAAAAATTCAGTGGAACACCTTACTGTGCTAAGACTATGTTGTACATCGAGGAGAAGGCCAAGAAGGCGCAAATGCACAAGGCCAGACGCACGGGTAATGTGCAACGTAGGTTCGAGGTATGTTTGAAGCAGAAGAGCGGATTCGGGGTTTGCGCACAGGAGATTACTCAGGAGGTTACTTTCCATGTGCAACCGAATATCTCTGCTACGTGTACGTGCAACAAGCCTATGCTTCTTCACAAGCCTTGCTCTCACGTCCTTGCTGCGGCTGCGAAGACGAAAATGGACACGAGGCCGTTCGTGTCGTACTACATCACAAAGGAGGCTGTCCGTGATACCTGGACAGGGGAGCTGTATGGTTTCCTTGTGGTGGATAATTTCACGCAGGTACCTCCAGGCGAACGGGTCTATGTCCCCGATTTTAGCCTCCTCCGAGCTATCGTGGGACGACGCCGGACGCGCCGTATTCATAACACGATGGACGAGGCGGAGGCTGGTGGACCAACCAAACAGTGCAGCTATTGCAAGAAATTCAGCCACCGCATGAAGACATGTCCGAAGATGAAAGAAGACCAAAAAGAAGGGAGGAGGAGGCGGCAGCTAGTGCTGCCTCTGGGTCAGGCCATTAGTACTATTTGTCGCACTCTTTGTATCATGTAATTTGCTACTGCGTTCGAACTTCGTGTCGTATTTAGTTCTAGTGTTTTCCATGTGATTCGTGTACTTCATGGACTATTGACCTCGTGTAATTCGTGTATTTCATGTATTCGTGCTATATGTACTTCGTGTGCTGCATGTATTTCATGTACTACTTCATGTATTCGTGTTATATTTACTTCGTGTTACTTCAATGTTTTTTGTATCGCATGAATAGATATGGCTCGCTTCGAGCTGATAGATGAGCGAGAGGACCGAGAGCACCGGTCTAGGCTGCTGGCTTCAGGAGACCGTGACCTCGGAGTGTTCCGTACTCGTACACCTGATCATGCGTGGAGGATTCACGAGTCGTGGATCGAGAGGTACATTACTTGGTTCTATCTATATCATCGTGTTTCGGTACTAACTGGACTTATTTTGTGATCTGACAGGCTCGCGTGGTCCGGTTTACTACCACTCGCACGGATGGTCGAGGCGGTGGGCGACGAGGACGGCGGACAGCCGGCTGTTGGAGTGGGTCGTTCCAGGAGGTTTCCTTTCGATGCCTCCTTGCTGACCGCACTTGTGGACAGGTGGCGGCCCGAGACCCACACCTTCCACTTTGCCTGGGGGGAGATGACGGTCACGCTGCAGGACGTGGCCTGCCTACTTGGCTTACCAGTGGCTGGAGCAGCGGTGGGTCCGCTGCAGGCTCCTGCTGACTGGCCTGTCTCACTGGCGGACAGGTTTGTCGCAGCTCTACCACCTGGGCCACCTGAGGTTGAGGTGGCAAGGGCCGGCCAGAAGCACGGTCCCAGGTTGATGTGGCTTCGTCAGTTTGAGGTACGTATGTCGTTTAATGGTGTTCGACATATTCGTGCAGCAATCATCATATTTGTGTTATCTGACATATTCGTGCAGCTGGACACACTGGAGCACAGATTTCAGGGAGACCTTGACGTGTACCAGCTGAACCGGGGACTTGAGGCGTACGTGCTCTGGCTGCTTGGGTACGTGATGTTCACGAGTGCCCACGGAGACAGCGTCGACGCTCGCTACATCGGCATAGCACGGCAGATCGCTGATGCTGAGTCGGAGGATCAGCTCCCTCCGACGAGCTGGGGGTCTGCGGTGCTTGCGGGCTTGTACCGAGCACTCTGCGGCGCATGCAAGAGGAGGTTGGCCAACGCCAATCTCACAGGGTGTCCGCTTCTCCTCCAGCTGTGGTCGTTCGAGCGCTTCCCGGTCGGCCGACCATGGGTCGACGACTCAGCTTATAGCGCGGAGTTCTACCGTGGAGGAGGGCCCCAGTTGCTGGAGGACGGACCGACTTTCGGGTCCATGTGGACAAGAAGAACAGTGAGTTACTTTGTCTCTTCCTCAGCTTGTATTTGCTTATAATATTTGTACCTCAGTTCGTAAGTTCATTGTCTATGACTTTCATATGACGTACTTCTTGCAGCCTCAGTGGGCGAGGGCACAGGTACGAGGCTGTTACCTCTCTTTCACGGAGCAGTTCCAGCACCTCCCTGCACAGAGCGTCATTTGGGAGCCGTACTCCCCTGATGCGTTCGCACGACGTGCACCGCACCGGGGGATGTCTTCACTGTGCCGGCGGGACGAGACCTACTGGAGGACCACTTCGAAGATTGTCTTCGACATTTTCGTGGAGGACCACTCACCACACCGTGTGATGAGGCAGTTTGGCTTGTACCAGCAGTACCCGCCTCCACACGTACCACTCGTCGAGCCGAACGCACACACGTAAGTCAAGTTTCAGAATTGGATATAGATTTCGAATGGCTATTCCTTTTTACGAGATACAAATTTATTACGTAAACAGGTGGACTCGCAAGGGAGGGGGTACTAGGGAGACACAGTGGGTATCACGGATGGCCCCTTTTGATGCCGCGTGGGACACTGCTCTAAACAGCGTCCTGCCCGAGGAGCGGCCGTTCCGGTACGTGGACTTCGACGCCTACTTGCAGTGGTACTTGCCACGTACACGCGTCCACCTTATTCGTGGAAGCGAGGACCCTGAGGAGGCGGCGGCACAGACGACAGACATGTACCCGATCGTCGCGGCTGAAACTCTAGATTTGGCGGTTAGTGAATTTCGTGCTCCGCTTCTCCGTGTCTATTTGTGTATTACTTACGTGCGAAACTATGATTCTCACTTTTCAGGGACAGTGGGCGACATCAGCGAACGCGGAGGTGACAAGACTTCTGCAGCGTCACCCACCCGGCACCGCTGACCACGCAGGCTTGTCCAGGGTCGCGGATTTTACTAGGAGGATCATGGACGTATTCAGGTGCACGCGCACGGATGACGTCGTTGCCGGCGCTAGCTCAAGCCGGGGAGCACAGAGACCACCGCGTCCTTCACAGACGACGCACCGTCAGCCTCCTACCTCCCAGCCGCCGGGGCCCACAGAGGCGGGTGGTTCTGCGTGGCAGCAGAGTGCGGCCCCATGTTCCATGAGTGCACAAGGTAAAACTATTCTCGTCTCGTACAAACCATTATTCCTTACGTTGCTGTGCTCACTAATTCCGGTTATATGCAGGTCACATGCCGCTTGAGGTGCCAGGTAGTCCGTTTGACTACATCCTCAACAGCCCCGACACTCAGGGCTTCAGCTTTCAGGACGACGATGAGGCGGCCGAGTTGACTCCACGTGGGCAGTTCGGCACGACGCAGCAGACTTAGCCACCAGCGCCCACGCAGGATACACAGGCTGACCCGACACTTCCGGTGGGCAGGGCTCCTAGGGCGGGAGCGGGGCAGCCTAGGCAGAGGTACTCACCGTCGCTGATCAGGAAGAGGCGACAACGAGACTAGGCGTCCATGACTTTAGTACTGTATTACATTATATTCTATCAGCACTTCGTATTTCGAGTATCATTAGTTGTACTGAATTGCATGGAACACTCTGTTTATTTCTTCGAAATCTAGAGTTCGATACATCGTTAGCACTACGCATGGTGTGACAACACGGTACGATAACATTCGCATACAGCCAAACAACCTAATAGAATATTGGAATAACTACTCAGGGCCTTTCGGATATTTTCCCTTCCTCATACGACGAGCGTGAGCTTCCTCTCCTTCTTCCCTCGCGCGACGCGCCATCTCGCGCTTCCTCGCCCTTTCGGCCTCACGTGCCTCCGCAGCTCGACGTTCCGCCTCCTCCTTTTCTTTGCGTTGCATCTCCTGCCAACGCTTTCTCTTCTCCTCCTCCTCTGCCTCGTGCATGCGTTCCTGAATCCGACCTCGAGCACAGTTAACCTTCCACATGAGTTCTTCCTCATCCTCTTTCGATTGGGTAACATCCAGCCACTGTATGTAGTCACATATAGTAGGTGGAGACTGCAAACAAACGACTATTACCATAGTATTGCATCGTGTTAGAAATGCGGGTATGTGCGAGTTTTACCCTTTCACGCCGTCTGGACATGCCAAACTTCGGTGGCTCTTCGTCGTAGTTAGCACACATGAAGAACCTTCTTCCGTACGTGTACGAGAACTCATCCGACTTCATCAGTCTGCACGGATCTTGGCACCAGCAAAGGGGAACTTCGACACCTGCGGGCAGGTCGGTAACCATCTTCTGCTTCGGCATCTCGTCAGCACCAGATGAGGCCATTCCTGTCATTTTGGAATACGCCATAGTTACTATTTTTACGAAACTAAACAAAATAATAACGCAACTATTTACCTCACACCGCTTATTTCTTCTCACCTCGCTCCCAAACCCTAATCCCTCTCCCTCTCTTCTCTGTATCGATTTTTCAATTTTCGAATTGGTGGGAGAGAGAGACAGCTGAGGGGTGAATAAATAGAGGGGGAGGGGCTTAGGATTCTCACTTCACGGGCAGGAAGCGACGTAAAGCTTCACGGGCGACAAAAGGGACACTGGAGGGGGGCCAGGCGGGGCAGAGCCACTTTCGACGCGAAATCACCACGAGCCGTGGCGATTAGGAGAAATCGCCACGACTTGTGGCGATTAGGCGCAATCGCCATGACTCGTGGCGATTAGGTGAAACCGCCATGGCCCATGGCAATTCAATACTGAATTGTCAGCTGCGCTGGCGGTACAGAGAAATCGCCACGAGCCGTGGCGATTAGTCCGTAATCGCCACGACCCGTGGCGATTGAAGCCATTTTTGCAAATTTTTCAAACACGGTATTATTTCTGAAATTTCTAAAAAAAAATAATATTTAAAAAAAAACTCGAAGATGGTTCAGCTGTGAGTAATTATTGAGAGGCTCATCGGGCACGACGAACAGACGCAATGGCATCTTGCTAGAGTTCACAAAGACGATCAAAATCTAGGATGTGCACTCGATGGAGGGAGTAACTGATCATAGGGTCATGTTCCTCTTGTAGTTGCAGTGCGTCCAGCGGAAGGAATCACTAAAGGAGGCTTGTTTCACAAAAATTGCTTGCATGCGGGGCTAGCTCGTGGTGGTGGCGCATTGGGTCACCGGGAGGAGGATGGCGGAGGCTACGACTTTATATCCCATGTCCTAGGTTTTTGCAGCGTGGGCCCATAGAGCTGCGTGGCATGCAAGCCAAGCCAAGGCAGCGGTGGTGCTCTCGTGCACAAGCTTGACACCAAGCCGAAGAGGAAGAAGGCAGGGGCCTGCGCATGGGCCCCACATGGTGGTAAGAGAGGAAGGCGACTGAGCTGGGCTGGCAAGGTGGGCTGGACAGTCCTAAGTAGGTGTGCGATGGACTAGGCCTGGACGGAAGAAGGAATGAGAAAACAGGCCTCGCGAGAGCATTCGGCCCAAGAACTTAAGAGAAAGGGAAAATTTTCAGAAAAACCAGAAAAACAAAAAGGCTCCAACAAATACCAAGACAACTTGGAAAAATCCACAAAAATCCCCAGGTTGAATTACTTAATTTGCAAAGGCTAGATGAAATACTTTAAATCAAATATTAATGTTTTAGTTAATAAAATTAAATCCAAAAGAATTAGGAAAATTCCAATTAAGATTTTACTTAATTCAAGAAAATATTCACAAAATTTCTAGTGCTCATTTTATTTCAATAAAAGTTTCTAAAATTCTGAAAAATCAATCTGTTACAACTTTGGAATCTCATCTCTGAGATTCGAGCTTTGTAGAAAATGGGTTGGGTGGCTCGGGTTTACCTTCGATAGGTTTCTCTTTTTAGGCTTGCATATATAGGTGATCTTCCTCATTATCAGATGAAAATGCTTCCACTTTCTTCACTTTATATCATTGGCAGTAATCGAGATTATTTTTTCATGAGCTAGTCTTGATCTTCTTCTTCGTATCTGGCTTCACTTTGGCCTTGCTATCTTCAATTACACCAAGCGAGTAAACTCTGAAATACACACATTGCAGGTAGTCAAATCTTCAACCTTGGCGTCGATTATGGGCATTCGAGTCTTCTAAATGGATTACATAATTGTCAATCTTATTTTTCTCCTAGTTCCATGTATGGCTATACTAATCCATACTAGAACCATGAGTTAGAGTACCAACTCTCAAATCCTTTGAAGCTCAAATATTCTTGATATGTCTATTGACTGAAAGATGATTTGGAAAGACATTGAAGTGCCTAACATCATGTTCTGGTAGTCTGACTTTTGGCCAATAGCAAAGAATTCTTCGATGAATCGATAGTATACCACTAGGAACCATCTTATCTTCTAGGATGCCAACACATTTAGTAACTCCACTACAACCCAAACATGATCTAAATCAAATCAGGACGCATTATGATTTTGTATCTTATCACCAATTATCCATAGGTATTACCTACCGAGTATGGTTTATCACCAACACACATTATACCCAGTCCAACAATCCAAATTCTTTGATCACTATCTACTACCTCCCTTAAGGAAAATCTTTGTGGGGTCCAACAAAATCCAACATACCATAAGTTATCATCACTTCACTTGATCATCACCTCTAATAAGAGCTCTGTAAACCATTGAACATGGGTTCTTCTAGGTCCAAATAATCCACCAACCCACATTTGACTCTAATAACTATCACCCTTCTAAAATTCAATAGCAAGGTCAATCTTCCAAACTTCTGATATGCTCAAGCACAAATCTATAATCAATTTATCCTCCACCTTATCCTCAAGCAATCTAGAGCTCTAGAGTCCAATCAATCTATATTTGATTAAAATACTTCTATAGTCCAAGAATCAAATTTCTCCAACATCATAAGGACTACAATCTTGTTAATACAATCGAATATACATCGAAACCTCCAATAATTCTCTGAGAATAATCTAATCACCAACTTAGATACAAATATCATCTAAAAATCCAACAAATTTTCCTAATAATCCAACTAAAAATTCTTTATTTTCAACTTCTAATAATCCACCGATTATAATCCAACATTTGCATCAACCATGTATACCATCATCTAAGAATCCAATAATAGAAGATCATCTTCTAAATCCAAGAAATCATGATATCCACCAATTCTTAATGATTAAAACTCTATGGGGAAAAATAATCCAATCGTCCCATATTCTAATTACTTCATCAATTGGATAATCACAAAAATATGAATCACTAGATCATTATAATAAAATCTATTATTCTTTTGTCCATTTATAACCTCAACATCTAACTGAATCCAACCACTTCATATCACATAGAGATCATCAATAATCCACACTTGGGGTAATCCACCGAATTTTAACCCAGAAATTGTTCCTCCTAAAATCCAACAATATATATCCTTCTAGAAATCACAACTGATCTACCAAATGACTGTAATCATTTGTAAAATCTGATACCATAAAAATCAGTTGATTTTAACATCAAATTCCAAGGTCAAACAATCCACCAAATGCAACACTTCCTATATCTTCAAAGCTTTACTAAGATCATCTACTTCCTGACCAAATCCTAGTAACCACCAATTATGCACCATACATGAATCACAATTTCAAAACCTTGTTCCTATATCGATCTACATGGGTATACCATTATCAATTCATCCTCAATATTATCCTACTTGGCCCACGTTGGATGAGTTTCTCCTCAAATATGAACTACTTTGCTCTTTCGATATCAAATTGACCATCAACATCCTTTCCTCAATTGTCCTTTGTTTTTTGTTCCTACATTGACTTTGAAGCTAGTTATTGCAGCTGATGACTTCAGAACATACTCAAGAGTTGATAGTTCAGTGGAAAACATAAGATAGGTAAAAAATTATCGGCACCCAGAATTTACAATATATAATCTCAACTGGAATCATCACATAAGTCAAGACATCAACCCTAACCTCAACCATCGAGATATAAATACCTCGATAGGAGTAGAGTGGCATGGCCTCGAATAGCCCAAGACATCATCTCCTACCTCAAAGCCGGCAATTGAATGCATCAATTTGAGTTGAGTGATATAGTCTCCTCACTCTTTCTAACCAAGTTGGAGAATCAACCCCGAACTCATCCCAACAACTTAATGCACAGCTAGAGTAGGGTGATATAGCTCCCAGGATCTTAGTGAAAGTTACTTCAAAGTGATGATCACACTTGATAATTGCATATTATGAATTCTCAAGCCCTACATACTCCATATGCCTTGTAATCATACACACATATAACTCTTAAGCAAGTAAGTTTAACAACTTATGCATCACAAATGGTCATATGACCAAGTATCAAATAAAACAAAAAGTGTATAGGTGGCATAGGAAGCCATGAGGTAGTGCAAGCAAAAGTGCAGCAAAACAATGCAAACGGAGGCTGCCAAACCCTGGGTCAGACTACTCATTGCTGGTGCCAATCTCTACAAAGAAACCATCCTCAGAAGGGATGATCTCCTTTGCACAAAAATATCAACGATGCAAAAGTATGCTGCATAACTTACATGGAAACACTAATAGATGCATGAGGTATGGATAAGGGATATTTATGGATTATAATTTGCATAAAGCTGAGTTTTTCTTTTCATTACCCTAAATAGGTGAAAAGCGGCTACTAGCTCAAGTTATAAGAAGGTAAGCGAGTGTTCTTCCAAAACTACTATATTGCTTCTGCCATCATCAACTTACAACCAACTCTACTCTTCCTCAAACCCCCTATGAGGAAGTATTCACTTTCTTCTTTAAACTAATGTCAGAAGTTTAGAGTAATATTGAAGTTCTCTAATTTGATGCAGGTTATCACCAGTTGGCCATAACCGCAGACACTGCTATTAGAATAGTTTCTAACCCCATAGGGGTGTACATCTTTACCTACACGTATCGATCGACTCTGAATGCCAGATTATTAGCACGCTTCACGAGGTGTGCCAGTAGAGGGTGATCGAAGGCGACTATTACAATGCTTTTGATTTAGCTATGAGCCACCCCTATGGGCCAGTCTGTGTACACCAGTCCGACCATTAACTCCGACACGGTCCCATAAGTTGGGGGTGGTGGAACATCCCTAGTCTCTTGAAAACTATGTGCCCACCCTACCCTTATATTAAGATGCCACATCATATCATTTGTCACCCACGCTGCAAATGGAAACAGCAAACTAAAGCAGCTCATATACTGACAAATTATTAAGTCATGAGTGATTCCATTATACCACCTGTGTAGAAGTATGCAAATCTTGAGTCTATATACATCGGAAAGACTTAGGTAAGACAGGACGACCCACCATGTTCCCAACCATGGCCTCTCATCTAAGCTCAATGATTTTTAGTCAAGTTCTTTAATTACTTCCCAATAGTCTACCATTATCACTAAATATGATTCACATACACTTACTCTGATTCATTGGACCATCTGAAGGATCATGACCCAGCACATCTAAGCATGGCTAAGCATTAGGTAATAAGATAACCGATTGCTAAAGACTCGACTAGCTCTTAATCATGCTTGCTTGGAAAGAATTTACATGGTATTGAGGTTACAAGGCATGTCCATGCAAGGAATTTAACTAACTACCAATAAAGTAGTATTTGAACGCTTGTGATATTGAGTTGAACACAATAGTAAGTTTTGGAGAGGATAGGCGTTATCAGCATGTGATATTGAGTTGAATACAATAGTAAGTTTTGGAAATGTTAGGTGTTATCAACATGGTCAAAGTGGAGGTGGGGTACTGCTCATATTCTTGGTCACTTATTTCATGATCTTCTAGTACTATCGAGAAGAAGCAGAAACACCAAAAAAGTAATAATGATAATTACTACTACCAATAAAAATCCATTAGCATTATTATAATACTAAATGCATGATATGGCATAGTACTCCCAAAATAAGGACTAATGCAAGTGGAATCGAGTTAATCGAAGTTCATATGCTTAAGATATATTATTTGGAAGAATCTCCGGTGAGAGCGAATTAATTAGATTCACCTTTTTAGTCATTTTGATTTTTCCTATCTTGGAAACATGCATGAACACATCATAAATAGGTTGTATTCATTTTTTTGAACATTTTGGTATTCATATTTTTCTGACTTAATAAGAATTAGTTATCAATTATCTAAGATTAAACCATTTAACCATGTTTTCTATAATTCTAGATAATTGATTTTTAAATAAAAAAGGAATTAGTTCTATTACTAAGTGGAATACTAGCCATAGTCAATGACAGTTGGGGCCAAAGGTCAACGAAGACCAGTCATATTTCACTGGTCAAATGGCCACTGGACTCACTTTCAGTTTGGACCATCATCTAGGAAAAATACAATACTGGAATGCCTACGAACCAAAAGGAGTAGATGGCAACTTCCAAACATTTTGCAGGATCCTAGTGCGGGAAAAGTTGGACATCACTTTAGAGGACTAGAGATTGGTCCCCCAAACCGTGATAGATGCTATGTGTACAAAACTGTTTACATGGTTTGTGATCCCGAAGGCATGGTCAGAGGAATGGAAGCAATATGTTCGACATGTTGCATTAAGAACAATGAATCATGCTTGGAGGACCTTCAGAGCGACCTCGTAAAAAAATTTCACGTGAAGGATCTAAGTCTGTTTGACAAGTACCATTTCTTGAGCCTAGAGAAATGTCAAAGATTAGTGGAGATGAAGAGAACGCTTGAGGCTCTAGTGATAAGTGAGCAACTGACAGCTCTCTAGGCAAGAAACAAGCACCATCATAGACTAGGCTCTTCTAGGTATGTTGGCAAGAAGGAGAAATGGGCCTAAGAGGACAAGGTGGCACGACTGTCGGAGGCCGCCCTTGTCCTTGCAAACATCAAAGATGGGCATGCCCGTGACTAGGCTAGAGCTCGAGGGAAGAAAGATCCAGTCACAAGATCCTTATTCATCCCAAAGCGCGAGGACGCGGTAGCCATCCAATGCTTGGTAAGATATTGAATTATGTACCTATATCCATGTATAGCTAAAAGATAAAGATGTCGGCCTAGAGGGGAGGGGTGAATAGGCGACTAAAAAATTTTAATTAATTTTAAACAATTCTTGAAATTTGTGGAATGAGGTTCTATTAATAAGCAAGAATAGCAAGTGGTATGATACAAAGGCAATTATCCTAGTGAAATCAATACAATCAATATGAGTAATACTTGCAAAGTAAATGCTGAAAGTAGATGAATAAGGAGACAAGGAATTTGTTGTCGAAGTTCGAATCCTTGGGGGGGGATCCTACGTCTCCATTTGGGAAGCTCGATCACACGTGATCAAGACTCAGCTTTCTCTCAAGCCTTTCTCCCTCGAGGACGACCTTGCGTCTCATCGACTTCTTCTTGGTGATTCTTTCCTTGCAGAGGCAAATCCCAGCCTTCACAAACTTCTCGAGGCTCACCACAAAGATGGGAGCTCTCAAGGACTCCTAACCATCTAGGAGACCCCAATCTCCAAGAGAAATGAACTTGATGAACGCTTTGAGACGAACTCAATGCTTCACTTGGATTGATTCTCAAATCGCTCAAATCTTTCTCTTCCTCACAAGGTTTCTCTCTTGGTGCTTGGAGGAGTGGAGAAATGCTCTTGAGTAGGCAGGAAATAGAATGGGCAAAGAGTTCCCCTTGCTAGGAGCAAGGGGGCTTATATAGAGGCTCCCTCAAAAACTAGCCGTTTGATGGAATCTGCCTAAATCCGGACTGTCTAGATTTGGGCCGGACCCTCCGAATTTTGAAATCCAATGGCTAGTTGGTGAGGTGGCAGAGGGAATCTTCCTCCTCTGCCTAGCCGAAGACCTACCCAGACTGTCCGGGTTTTGCCCGAACCCTCCGGGCGTCCGGACACTTCAGGCCAGAGTCCGGGCATTCCAGTACAGATCTAGACACCTCACCGGACTGTCTGGGCTTGGGGTCTGGGCAGTCCAGTATTGATCCGGATCCCCAGTCGGGCTGTCCGGGGTGAGGTCCGGATCTCTGGACTGGCCAGACCCCCAGCCGGACTATCCGGGCTAGGGTCTGGATCTTCTCTGGAAAGCCCTGTATAGTACGGTGCTTCTATACTCAATGTGACTTGCGTCACTAAACACCAAAAACTATTCCTGAGAGATTTACCATCTTATTTTCCTCTTTTTCTTTTGAGAGGTCGTCGATGCTTCCCTTTCTTTATTCGCTGAGGACTAAACCTGTTCACATGCTTGCTAGTGATCATTAATCCTCTAATCGTTTGTTGTTAACCACCAAAACAACGTTTAGGGGTCTAGATGCACTTTCATTCTCTCCCTTTTTGGTGATTGATGACAACACGATTAGCAACAGGGTAGATATATATGAATAAATTTTTCGAATGGTCGAATATGTGGTTAGTTCCCTCTACGTGTATGCACATAGGGATATTTAAAGAATTGTGATATGCATATATTTGTTGAAAACATGAGAGCTCCCCCTATATCCAGAATACGGTGATTAACTTTTGCAAAGATATTTGAAATTGCTTTACTAGGTCTTGACATAAGAATTAAAGGATATGACATAAGACATTTTTGATAACGAGGAATTGTCATCACATTAAACATGGTTCAACTGCCATATGCATGACTAGAAATAAAAAGTTCAACCATGACAGACTCACATAGTAGCATACGACATCAAACACATAGAAGTTTTACAAAGCCAATCCAAGAATCAAATGAGGAAACGAGACTTTGTAAACTTTAACCCTTATTTTCTTAGGCATCCTAATAGAACTACTTCTCCCGCTTTGGCATCAAGACACCAAAAAGGGAAAAGAAGTGATGCTATCATCCCATCTAGAAGGAGGCTCAATCGTCACCAGTGTCATCACTGGAGGTGGCGCTTGGGATGGTGGAAGACTCGGGCTGAGAAAAGGGGTCTGGAAACTGCTCCAGATCACTAGGCACATACTCAGAACCATCAGGGGACACATCCTGACTCCTAGCAAGCCTCTAAAGCTTCTTGATGCGGATGGTGTTCTTCTTGATGCGGCGGTTGATCTTCTCAATCTTCACGGTGTTGCTCTTGCAAATGGTAAAGATGGATTTGGGAGCCGCCATGATGCCTCTCTGAGACCTAGAGGGGTAAGGCTCAAATGTGGGATCCCTTGTAGCCCTATTCGTCATATCTCTAGTGCTGACTCCAGGGATGCCCTTCTCTACTACTGGTCTATAGAGAGGGTGGGAGACTTCATGAAGATAATCCCCTCCACTGACAATATCAATGAGACCCTGAATGTATGGCGCAAAAGGTAGAGAGCGACGATCAGCCATGGCAAGCCTTATCTCATTCTAGAGAAAGTCCATCACATCAATGGGCTTGTCACCTTTCGCATGCACAAGAAGATTGATGGAGTAACCTCAAACATAGGGAACATCACCAATTTTGGGAGTGAGAGTCTGACGAAAGAGCTTGTTGATCTGATCATAGAAGGGTAGCGTTCCCTTGATATTTCCTGTCACAGCCCCAACCTTGTCAGGGTCATACATAGCATCAATATCTGAATGACGCATAGGATCCTCATCATGAATCCGGTAGACACTCTCATTGTGTACATCATAGTAGGGAATAGCAAGGATCCTAGCAAAGTCACAGAGATTTGATGGCAACTTCCTCCCTCCAGTCATCCAAATCATGGTCCTCCTCTCATCCTTCTCAAGGTGTAGAGTTGCATAGAATTGCATTATCATTTCATCAGTCCATGCATTTTGAATTGACATAATGCCCACAAGACCAAGTGCTTCACATCTCTCATAAATCCCAGCAAAGTGGTCCTCATGTGCCTTGATATAATCGAAGTCAATAGCCTTTTGAGGACATACTTTGGTCTTGAGAGTCCCGATGACTATCTTGTATATCCCCTCTTGAACTTGGGTGTGGAAGCAGGCATCACGAGTGTCAAACGTTCTCTCATATTAGTTGTGCTCCCATCTCGGCTCCTGAAAAGTGGACTTCTTCATCTTTCTATAGTCCACCCTCTCCCTCGCTAGTTTCTTTGCTATGGGCTTCTTTGTTGTTCTCGGCTATGAAGAGGAGCCACCGGCATCACCGGTGCTTTTGGGAGCATTGCGAACTGGGTTCTTGCGAGTACCCTGAGAGGTGGCAACTTTCTTGTCCCTCAATCTTTGGCGGGAGAGGTCAGGGTCCTCACTTGAGCTTTGACTGTTTGCACATGTGAAATAGATAGATAAGAGCAGGGATAAATACACAAGGTTTGTGATGGAGGCCAAAGGACTGAGTGTTATTTTGAGAAGTTTCCTGACTGCAGCGTACCCGGACCCTCCAGATTGGGGCCGGACTATCCAGGAAGCCGGACACTGCGGGCTGAACCCAGACAGTCTGGACCGTCCAGAACAGACAAGCCCCTCTCCAAGAGAATGTGTAGGGTGCAGTCAACAAATCTTCGTAAACAAACACTAAGGGTTCATATGGGATGAAGATCATCTATTCTAACCCTAATTGCAAGAAATCTATCAAGTTGGCTATAAAACAAAGTGGATTCCATGGGGCTTGTGGAGGAAATCAAAGCAATTGCAGGGAAATTACCCGAGAAAGGTCCCATCACGCCCTAACTTGGCAATGAAGAGCTAAGGCAACTCCGGTGGGGTGGATTTCTGGCGTTGGCTTCAAATCGGCTAAGAAATCGTAAGAACTCGCGGATGGAATTGAAGACGAGGAGGAGATCTTCAATCCGGAGAAGATCCAGAGGCTCCAGATGGTCAGAGGTCTCCCCAGAGAGTCCGGGCGGTAGTGGCAACTCAAAAGGTGTTGGTTTGAGTTACAGTGAAAGAATGGGGAGTGAAAACAAAAACTCCCCGATCTAGGTTTTATGCCTACTGGACCAAATCCGGACTGTCCGGCTGACCGGACACTCCGGGTAAAATCCGGATGCTCCGGGTCACCAAATCCGGACACTTTGGCAAGGATCTAGACTGTCTGACCTCTTCTGAGACAGAATTTCGATGAGTTTCAAAAAAACTTGTGCATGGAATTTGGATAAATTTAGATGAGATATTCAGAGAGATAGCACTAGGAATGACCTTGTATACCCTTACCACATTCAATGACCAACCCCAAATCAATCAAAGCAACATTTGGATGTGATTTGAGTAAAATCAAGAGAAAATAGACAATATATTCTATAGATATCTAGTTTTTTGAGTTGAAATGTGAAACATGTCAAGGGTAATCAAAAGTAAAGTTTGTCAATAGGCAACAACTCAAATTTTGTAATTTGATCAATATGAGCATGATATAATTACAAAGTGTTGATCTATTCACATGTGTAGGGATGTGTCAATATATTAATAATTTTGACACTCCCCCTATATGTGTACTAACATCTAAAACACCAAATCATCAAGGCATGACATATATATGAAAGTGCAAGAGTTCAAGCCAAGTTTCTAGAGTTAATGGTATTAAGTTCATTCCTTAACTCACAAAACCTATGCTCATCTAGGGGTTTGGTGAAGATATCTGCTAATTATTTTTCGGTCCTTACATAACTTATCTCTATATCTCCTTTTGCAACATGATCCCTAAGAAAATGATGACAGATGTCTATATGATTGGTTTGGGAATGTTGCACGGGGTTGCTGGCAATTTTTGTTGTGCTTTCATTATCACACGAAAGAGGCACTTTACCCATATTGATTCCATAATCCTTCAAAGTTTGCCTCATCCACAACAATTGAGCGCAACAACTACCGGCGAAGATATATTTGGATTCGGCAGTGGATAGGGCTCACTACTGCAGATTGACCCTCTGCTGAACCCCCTCCACTGACGGGCACACACCGGACCGTCGCTGGAGGGGATCACCACTGACGGGCACCTAGCGGCTCGTTAGTAGAGGCGACTGGCAGCCCGGAAGGGAGGACCTCCACTGACGGGCCACTAAGCCGACCGTCAGTGGAGATGCAACCAGGGTGCCATAGATGACGGGTTGTCTCCACTGACGGGCAGGACTTATGAGCCCGTCAGCGGAGATGTGGTCTCCACTGACAGGCACTATTTCAGTCCGTCAGTGGTGATACCTCCAGGGCTGACTGGGCAGGTGGGTGAACCACTGACGGGCTCTGTTTGTGTGCTCGTCAGTGGTAACCTGGCTATATAAAACCAGAGGCAGCGCTCACTGCTGTCCAGTGCTCGCGCGCCCACTGGCCAGCAGCGAGCGCCGCCGCCGCCGCCCCATATGCTGTCGCCGCCACCACCACCCCCCACGCACAAACACTCCCCTCTCCCCAACCCTCCTCCTCTCCCTCTTTTTTTCCTCCCCAAACTCAACAAACACACAAACACTCCCCTCTCCCCAACCCTCCTCCTCTCTCTTCTTTCTTCCTCCCCAAACTCAACAAGATTTCTCTAGATCTAAATCTCTCTTCCTCCCCAAACCCTCCCCTTTCTCCACCTATTTCTAGATCTCTCTCTCCAACCCAACAAGATCTCTCATCTCTCCCTCCTCCTCTCACTCTCTCCATAGATCTCTCTTTCCTCCCCAGAGTTCCATTCCCTCGCCGAAAAGATCGGTAATAATGCTCTCTTTGGATGAATGAGATACAAAAGTGTTCTTTTCATCTTGTATATGTATTTGATGTGATTGCTAGCCATCTCGTGTCGTAGGGATCGATCGATGGATCGCAGTTGGATGTACGAGAACCAGGCAACAGAGAGTTGGGCTATGGCTTTGAATGAGTTTCTTGATGTCGCCGAGCGAGATATGAGGAGAAAAGGTGGCATGAAAATTTGTTGTCCGTGTCACGATTGCAAAAATTTGGTAATGTTCGATACGAGAGGGAGGGTGACGGTACACCTGGCGCTTAAGGGTTTCATGTCAGGTTATACACGTTGGATATGTCACGGTGAGGAGGAGGAAGATCAAGTGTTACAGCAAGACGCCAAACACGGAGAGGACGTAGAAGACGAGGGGAGTTTCGAACCTGACGCCGAAGAAGCAACGGGGAACAATTTGGCCGATATGGTGCAGGACGTTCACATGGTGGAGCAGGTGGTGATAGATCCTGGGGACGAAAGAGAGGCTGCTAAGTTCACGAGACCAGTTGAAGACTCGCAAACCCCGTTGTATACCGGTTCCGATCCAGAGCTCACGCGTCTGTCGGTCACGCTGGAACTTCTAAGGATCAAGGCAGCCCATAATTGTCCGGACGAAGGCTTCGATGAGACATTGGCTTATCTTGCAAAAGTTTTTCCGAAAAACAACTTGTTGCCTACGAGCACCGATGAAGCTAAGAAGGTTGTTTGCCCTCTTGGATTGAACGTGCAGAGGTTCCATGCGTGTCCGAATGACTGCTTTATTTACCGCAAGGAGCACGAGAAGCTGTACAAGTGTCCTACGTGCAACACATCTAGATTCAAGCGGGGTAGAAACCAAACCGATGATGAGGACCCAGTGACAAGTGGCGCTCTGGCAAAGGTTGTATGGTATCTTCTAGTCCTTCCCCGTTTGAAGTGTTTATTCGCTAACAAGAAGGAGGCAAAGCTGATACGTTGGCACGCCGAGGGGCGAAAAACTGATGATGGCGTGATGAGACACCCTGCCGATGCTTCGCAGTGGTGTGCAATCAACGCCCAGTACGATGATTTCAGAAAAGATCCGAGGAATATCAAGTTCGGTATGAGTACGGACGGAATCAATCCGTTCGGCAACATGAGCAGCAGACACAGCACTTGGCTCGTGGTTCTATGGATGTACAACCTTCCTCCATGGCTGTGCATGAAGCGAAAGTATATACATCTCTCTATTCTCATTCAAGGGCCGAAGCAACCTAGGAACGATCTGAACGTGTATCAACAGTTGTTGTTCAAAGAACTAGCTATACTATGGGAACCAGGGGCACAGGTCAGGGACGCTTACCAAGAAGAATATTTCAATCTGAAAGTGTTGTTGTTCACAACGGTCCAAGACTATCCCGCATACGGATATCAATCATGCCAGTGTGTTCATGGATAAAAAGGATGTGTTAAGTGTTTCGAGTCTACAACAAGTTTACACTTAAAGGGCTCTAAAAAATCATGTTCATGGGCCACCAAAGGTGGCTCAAACAGAATGATCCATGGAGGCAAGAGAAGAAATTGTTTGATAATACTGTTGAGATCCATTCGGCGCCCCGGGAGAAGACCGGAGTAGAAATCTATGACATCGTGAACACAATGCCCCCTGTTACGCTGGGAAAGACACAACTGCCTGTTCCCATGTAGGACGGCGTCTGGAAAAAGAAATCCATATTTTGAGATTTGCCTTACTGGAGATTCCTAAGCACACATCACAGCATAGATGTCATGCATGTTGAAAAAAATATGTGCGACAGCTTGCTTGGTATCCTGCTCAACATGTTAGACAAGACAAAAGATGGACCGAAGGCACGAGCTGACATGGAATTCTTGGGTATAAGAAAGAAGCTGTGGGCAACCAAGCAAACGACTAAGTTGGGCACGGGTGCAGTTAGAATCAAGACTGACTGTCCCGCTGCTTGTTACACTCTGAGCAAAAAAGAGATTGTTAGCTTTTTGGAGTGCCTCCAAGGTGTCAAAGTTTCTTTCGGTTACTCGGCAAACATCGGGAGAATAGTTGACATGAAGACTCGTCGAGTAATTGGTACGAAGTCTCATGATTGTCATGTGATGATCACGCAGATTCTTCCTGTTGCAATTAGAGGTCTCATAGAGCCAGAGGTCCGCAAGACAATCTTGAATCTTTTTCAACACGATCTCTCAGAAGTCGATCTCGGTTACGCGTTGCCATAAACTGCAGGAGGAGATCATTGTCGTACTATGCGAACTTGAGATGTACTTTCCTCCAGCATTTTTCGATATCATGGTACATCTCATGATCCATATCATCTCGGAGATACTAGACCTAGGTCCCGTGTTCCTACACAACATGTACCCCTTGGAAAGGTACAATGGGGTTGTGAAGCGCTACGTTCGGAACAGGTCACAACTGGAAGGTAGCATCATCCAAGGCTATGTTGCTGAAGAGTGTGTCGAGTTCTGCACGGATTACTTGGCTGATCAAAAGTCTATCGGTGTTCCTGTTTCACGCTACACGGGTAGGCTCGATGGTGAAGGTCATGCACGCGGACAAAAGCCTTTACATGTCTATAATTCAGTACCGAATAGATCAGGTGACTACGACAGAGCACATCTCGTCGTGTTGCAACACCTGACTGTGTTGCATCCCTATCTTTGGATGCACATGGTAATGGTAAAAAAAGAAAACCCGAAAAAGGGAGAAGCGTGGCTCTCGAAAGAGCACAACGCAAAGTTTGCAAACTGGTTAAAAAACTACTGGTATGAAAGGCCTCCGACAAATGATGAAGAAGAGACGGTCAAAATGTTGTCACAAGAACCTACGAGCAAGGTCCTGACATTTCAAGCATATGATATCAACGGATACACATTCTATACGGAGGCTCAAGCCAGAAAAAGTACGTATCAGAACAGTGGGGTGACGATAGAGGCCAAAACTAGTAACCGTAAGGACATATACTACGGCGTTATCGAAGAGATTTGGGAACTGGACTACACCGTCACAAAGATCCCCATGTTTCATGTCAGATGGGCAAAAAATGTCCATATCGACGATGACAAATTCACTACCGTGACTTTACCTCCCCCGACATCTATTGACCCAACACAAGTCAAGGCAATCAGTGCCAAAGATGAGCCATGGGTATTAGCTAAACAGATCTCGCAAGACTTCTACATAAAAGACCCGAAGGAAAAGAAGCTCCATGTCGTCAGAAAAGGGAAAAGGAGTATTGTCGAAGTCAATGGTGTAGTTGACGAAGAGGACTATGACCAATTCGACGACCCGGACTCCAAGCCAGAAGCTATTGATAAACGCCCTACCAAAAGGAGCAAAGCTACTAAGGATGTTGAGCCATACGTAAGACGTAGTCACGCCGAAGGACTAATGTATACCACCAAGAAGATCACTATTCATGAGAAGATTATCGAAGACGACGAAACCAAGCGAGCTATGCGTGTACGTATAATAATGTCTTGGTTTCAATGATTTCATATTGTGTGTACCATATGTGTGTACGTATGTATGTCTAATATTGTTGACTCGCGCTAAACGACAAACCCTAACCCGTGCTAACAGACGACATAACCCTAAAACCTAACAAAAACTCAAAAAACCCAAAAACCCTAACCCAAAATTTCTAACCCAAAATACCCTAAAACCCTAACCCAATAAACCCTAAAACCCTAACGCAAAAATCTTAACCCAAAATACCCTAAAACCCTAACCCAATGAAACCTAAAACCCTAACACAAAAATCCTAACCCAAAATACCCTAAAACCCTAACCCAATAAACCCTAAAACCCTAACGTAAAAATCCTAACCCAAAATACCCTAAAACCCTAACCTACTAAACCCTAAAACCCTAACCTGAAAACCCTAAAAACCACAAAACCCTAAAACCCTCCACTGACGGGCTAGAAACAGGTGCCCGTCAGTGGTAACACTCACTAGCCCTAACGAAGCTGCCCCCTCCACTGACGGGCGACATTAGGTGCCCGTCAATGGAGATGAACCTCCACTGACGGGGGCACTTGGCGCCCGTCAGTGGTAAGCAACATCCTATATAAACCACGCGCGGGACTTGGCAAAATTTTCGCCAAGTCCCGCGCGTTCATTCGAACCAGCTGCGAGACCCAACGCCGCCCCGACGCTGCCAGGCTGCTCCGCCGCCCCCTCCAGCCACCCCTGTTGCGCCACCGCGTGCCCCCTCCCGCTGCCCCCTCCCGCCGCCCCCTCCGGCCCCTCCGGCCCCCCTCCGCCAGTTCGGCTCCAGCACCTCCGAGATACCATAGCATCATAGCATAGGCTGGAACCTGCATTTCATCGCCATTTGCATGTCTACTTGTACACTGGCCAGCATGTAGCCTGGTGCCTAGCATCCATGAGAGACCGACATTGTTTGATTCTTTTGCCAGAGTGAATTTACGGATCGCTACCTGGTGCCCATGTTGCCATCACCCATCAGAAATCAATACGCAGCATTGTGCTTCATTTCATGTGCTATCTTTCAGCGTTTAAGACCACAGTAAGTAGGGGGGCGGTTGCAATGACACAAGGCCAAGCTAGGAGAACCATTTGTACTGAAGAGTCGTCGTGAATCTATTGCCATCAGTTTTTTGTTGGGAAAACACGCCGGATGCAAAAGCATCCAGGATCATCGCCATTTCTTGTTGTGTTTTGCTGTAACAAATATAAAACAAATGATCATGCTTAACAAAGGATCATCGCCATTTCTCTGATTTGATTTGCTTGCAGGACAAGTTGCAGAGCTTGGCGGGTCAGCATGTTGAAAAGGATTAGAACAAAGAAAAGGATTATCTTTTCTTTTCAGCCCCACAAGATAATCCAAGTAATATACATATGTTATGCTTTCTTTAAAGGATCAGAACTCGTTGATGGGTTGTATTGATCATGCTGTATTCAGTTTTGATATGTAAAAAAGAAAAACTCTTTAGCTCTCGCTATTTGTCGATTTTGTTGTAATTTAGTTGAAGGGCAACATTAAAATGTTCAGTTCAACTGCCGGATATGAATATGCTATATGACTATATCTATGGTGTAAGATTTATTAGTTCAAGGCTTTTAGTTACGTCACTGCTATCTGATATGAAAACAACTCGTGATGTAATGTTGAGGTTATAATGTTCCTTACTTGTGAATTGATCAAGTAGAGATACTCCTTAAGGGTGTTTGATGCATTGTGACTCCTATTGTATGTTAGTGTTGTGACTTCAATTTTGATGCATTATGGCTCCTATTGTATGTTAGTGCTGTGACCCTAACCCTAAAGGCTTTATTAATCAATTTCAGCTCTGACTTCCAATGCCCTAATGCCTCTCCTATTTAGATGCATGGGTTTGGTAGGGCATAAATCCTAATATTGCTTCCTATTGTTGATAAGTTGCCTTGTAGGGTTGTTAATTTAGATTACAGTAATGGTTGTTTAGGAAGATGTATATTGGTCTTCAGATTCCATTTACATGCCGTTTTGGTTTTTTTAGGAATTAACGAATCCCGGTTCTAAAATGGCCGCCAGTACTACTCCCGTTGGGTCGCCGACCCGAGAACTAGAGCCCGTTCATGACAGCACGGCCCCCCTCGACGTGGCGGCACCGATCGACACCCTGACCCTGGAGACACCCAAGCAAGCTGCCTTCGAGTCGGCCAAGGAGCCTGCTTCCGAGCCGGCCAGGGAACATGCCCCCGGGGCGGCCGTCACAGCTGGCCAAGAGCAACCTGCCTCGGACTCCAGCTCCTCCAACGATGACTTTGGCTCCGAGTCAGGTTCTGAAGAGGATGCGGCACCTGAGGAGGAAGTAGCGTGTACGGCCCCGACCAGGTCTCAGAAAAGGAGAAAAGGCAACCAGTTGCCGGACAAGACGTATATCATCACTCGAGTCGATGACATCAAAGATGTTCCAGCGAGTCCACATAAGGCCGCCCGGACCTTTAGCAACACCTGCGGGTGCATAGTCCGCGAACAAGTTAAGATCACATGCAAAGAGTTCAACCATTTGTCTAAGTCGACCAGAGATGCTCTCTTGAGGAAACTGTGGGACAAGTACCACATTCCTGCCGCTGACAAGGACAGAGTCAAAGCGCAAGCCCTTCGCATCATGGCTAGGGCTTTGAAGAATTGGTGATATGACGTACAGAAAGTCATGGACGAGGATTGGGATACTAAAATTAGTAAAAAATGGTCGAAGATACAAAAGGAAGACTGGGAGCAATTCGTTGCTCAAATAAGGAGTCCAGAATTCCAGGACAGGAGTCGCTGGGGGAAGGAACTACGCTCCAAGAACACATTAGACCATAAGCTCGGCAGCCGTGGATACATAGGGAAGAGACCAAAGTGGGCCAGAGAGGACGCCAAACTAGCTGTAGCTGGGAAAGCACCTCCTTTCGTGCATCTCCGGAAGCCACGCGCCAGGGAGTACATGAGGGCACACACAAGCTCTGACCCTGTGACGGGGTCACCAATTATAGAGTCTGAGGAACTCTAGGAGGTGGCCAACCGGCTAGTAACGTCTCAACTCAGTTTCTATTCTTACGTAATTACGTTGCATCCAAATACGCTATCTCCTCATCAAGTAATATAACTTGCAGACAGAACTGAGCTAGCAGCCTAGAAGCTCACAGGACTCCATCACGAGCTTCCCGAGGTGGAACGATGATCTGGCGAAGGCTCGACAGAAACCAGAGCATCGGGGCCGTGTAGTAGGCATCGGGGATGGCGTTAAATGGGACAAAGTATTTCCCTGAAACCCCGACGGTCGCCGCCGCCTAAGGAGAGATAGTCAGGAGTACATGGAAAATTTGCGGGAGCAAATGCGGGAGATTGCCGAGCAGACGTGGGTACGTATGAAACTGCTCGCAGCGCAAGGCGGTCCGACCATGCTTCCCGTGAACCAGCCGTCTGGATGGAGTAGCTGCGCATCCGTCTCGGACGGCGGCCCCGACTCGCATAATCCCGTCGACAGCATCACCGTAAGTTTCGTCCGCTAAACGAGTCATTATAGTAAATCATGATTCCATTGTCTTGACTCCAATGAGGACAGCACATCTATCCTCTGTTTCACAGGAAGCCACTAGATACACACTCACGGTGCAAATTCCTAGCATGAAGGTCAAGGTTGCGCACGGCCAGGTTTTCCCAATGCCGGAGGGGGCAATCATTCACTGTGTTCCTATGCGGGAGCACCGTGCGAAGGTGCAGGTGGACGTCGTCCTCAACGACTATAGTGATGTGTTAGTCCCAATCCCCCCTGAAGCAGAACTGACCAAGCTAGAGCAGTGCAAGAACCACTTCATCCAGTGGCCGAAGAGCCAAATTATTTTATCTGCGGCGGGCTCTCCTCGCACGGCCCCCTCTCCTCGCACGACCCCCTCTCCATCAGTCGGACGATCTCCGCTGGGACTCAGCCAAACGCCTCCGTCGTTTAAAGACTTGGAAGACCATCTTGTCGTGGACCAGTGCATGGAGCCAGTTTTCCAGTCCCTGAAGGCGTCGGAGGAACCCAATAACGATCCACCGGAAAGGCGCTCCGAGGCTCAAGGCGACCGGCTGGATCAACCCAGAAGGAAGATTATCTCTCCCACCACACTAGCCGGAACACTGGAAGCAGCGATGGCGGCAGGCAAGAGTCTTGAGCCACTACACAGGAGGAAGAAAGGAAAAAAGAGACAGGCCGGCACCGGCGAGAAGGAAAGGAAGGAGCAAAAGCAGATGAAGAAATCCTTATCCTTCTCAACATCGTCATCCAAATTATCTACACGGAGCATGGGTCTCTGGTGAGATGTTTTCTATCCAGGTCAAGACTTGCTCCCGCTGGATGAGTTGGACAATCTTTCGGAGGACATGAAGGTGCTGCATGAAGATTACCTAAAGATGTCCAGAGATCCCAAATATTTTGCCAATATTAGAAGGTCAAGGTGCCAAGAGATTACAACTTCTTCATGGAGAATGACCAGGACACCTTCGACATCAACTTTGAGCACCTCTTCAACATGTACAACCTCTATAGGCTCGACACCACAATGGTCAGGCTATGGGCTCTCTACCAAGCCCAAGAGTGCAGGCGTCTATGCGAGTCCAATATTGGAATAATCGATCCGATATGCATGAACGAAGGCTATGCTGCGACCCCGGACGGTCGAGTCTTTCTGGAAGAATACCTTACGCGTGCGTTCGTCATTCATAAGGACAAGGACTACCTACTAGCCCCATACTACCCTCCGTAAGTCCTTAACTTAGCACCGTGGGAATTTTTTGTTTTTTACGTATGTATCTCCGCCTGCTTACGTTCATTTGTTCACATTGACGCAGCGACCACTGGGTCCTCATTGTGATTATTCCAAGCTGGGCCAAGGCATTTTACTTTGACTCCGACGAGAAAAAGAGATCAGACTTCGGCAATATCACTAATATTTTGGATACAGCTTTTTTCAAAGCCAAGTTCTCGGGACATAGTAGAATACCTTCAAAAGCGACAAGAATGGTACACCATTACAAGTTCCCTTGCAGAGTTCAGCCTGAAAATAGCGTGACATGTGGGTACTACACCTGTGCCCATATGGACTGCTTTGTTCGGTACAAGAACAAGCATTGGAAAGATATGAAAGAACTGAAGGCTTGGAGTGAGCTGGGAAATCACTTGTACGACTGGCGTCAGGACTTTGCCCGCATCCAAAGAGTCTTCGCCAAAGTCATCAACCTTGAAGTCATCAATCCAATGGGTGAATTCTACGCCGGCCCCCAATTTCTGAAGCCAAACTTAAGCGAGAATCAATAGATTAGTTGTTTTTAAAATTGAAGAATAGTTGTTTCATACTTGTGATCAATGTATTAGAGGTGAAGTGTTATGTGATTACGAATGCGTTATGTCAACTGTTATGTGTGATTACGAATGTTTTATGTGATTATGAGATTTGACTATGTGATTATGAGTTTTGACATGTGACTATGTGCCAAGGCCCATTCTGAAATTTGTGAAAAATAAATAATTGCTATAGCCTATAATTATGAATAATGTAATTGCTATAGCCTGTGATTATGAATAATTAACTGTGATTGTGAGGTATCACAAGACCTCTACTGACGGGTACTTACAGAACGCTCGTTAGTGAAAAGGTACAACCACTGACGGTCACTAAAAGGGAGCCTGTCAGTGGTGACACCTCCAGGCGACTCCCACGAGGGGTCTCCTCTGACAGGCGATATGTAAGCACTACTGACGGTCACTAAAAGGGGGCCCGTCAGTGGTGACACCTCCAGGCGCCTCCCACGAGGGGTCTCCTCTGACGGGCAATATGTGATCGTCAGTAGTAATAAGCACTATTGACGATCGGGCTGCCTGTCAGTGGAGGACACCCCTCCACTGACATTCCCAGGCTAACGGGCCCCCGACCGTCAGTAGAGGGGGTTAAACGCCCGTCAGTGGAGGCATATTCTGAGGTAGTGGCTATGGAGTTTTGTTTCTTGGAAGTCCACAAAACTAGTGATCTACCTAGGAATTGGCATGTTCTGGAGGTACTCTTTCTATCAACTTTGCAACCCGCATAATCAGAATCCGAATATCCAATAAGATCAAAACTAGAACCCTTGGGATACCAAAGCCCTAAGTTTGAGGAATGAACAAGATATCTTAGAATTCTTTTAACTGCCACTAAGTGACACTCCTTAGGAGCGGCTTGGAACCTTGTACACATACATACACTAAGCATGATGTCGGGCCTAAATGCACAAAGATAAAGCAATGATCCTATCATGGAGCAATATACCTTTTGATCAACCGATTTCCCATCAATGTTGAGGTCGAGATGGCCGTTTATTTGCATTCGGGTTCAGATGGGCTTGACGCTCTCCATGTCAAACCTCTTCAACATGTCCTTGATGTATTTGGTTTGACATATGAAAGTCCGCTCCTTGAGTTGCTTGATCTGAAATCCAAGAAAGAATTACAACTCCCCCATCATAGACATCTCGAACTTCATAGCCATCATCTTACCAAATTCTTCACTAAAGATTTTGTTAGTAGAACCAAATATAATATCATCAACGTAAATTTGGCATTAAAACAAATTATTATCAACTTTCTTAGTAAACAATGTGATATCAACTTTTCCAACTTCAAACTCTTTCTTGACTAGAAAATCCTTAATGCACTCCTACCATGCTCTAGGAGCTTGTTTCAACCCATATAGTGCCTTATGGAGTTTATAGACATGATCTCCAACTTGTTTCCCGGCTTGACAAGTGCTACAAATTCTATTCTTATCAAATGTAACACCCGTTAGTCCTAAAACGTGCTCGCCCTTTTTAGAAGCTTGCTCAAATTCCTCATGCCAACATGAGCTAGTCGATGATGCCATAACCAACCCATGCTAGATTTAGCCATCAAACAAGTCTCAAGGCGAGATTTATCCGAGGAAAAATCCACAAGATAAAGCTTCCCTTTCATGCGATCTTTGAAGACTATTGAGAAATTGTCTCCTGTAAAGACCGTTACGTCAACATCGGTAAATAGACAATTATACCCTAATGCACATAATTGAGATATGGAAAGTAAATTGTAATTTAGAGATTTGACAAGTAGCACATTAGATATAGACAAATCATTAGAGATCGCTACCTTACCAAGCCCTATTACCTTTCCCTTGGCATTATCACCGAAGATGATATTTTCATGAGGTGATCCTTCACTTGTTAATTGCGAGAACATACTCACTTCTCCGGTCATATGATTAGTGCAACCACTATCTATCACCCAACCTCTTCCACCAGAGGAGTAGTCCTACAAAATAAGTTTATTGCTTGAATTTAGGTACCCATTTTTGCATGGGTCCTTGCATGTTAGTCACAAGAATTTTGGGCACCCAAATAGTGCTTTTCTTAAGACCGCTATTCCTAGGTCCAACATACTTGGCATGGATATTTCCATCCTTGCCTTTCCTTAGGACATAAGAAGTGTCAAAAGAACCACCGCCAAATGTCTTACTCATTTGGCACTTCTTTGTTTCATCGCCATTGAAGTGAAGGGTCTCCACTTGCTTACCTTTGCCATGAACAAACCTCGTTTTGGGATATTGTTGAGGCAAGCAAGCTTTACCATTTTCATTAAACTTTGGAGTAAATCCAAGTCATTCATGATTAAATTTTTCTACTTGGTTGTTCAACAGCTCCTTGAGGGCCTTACTACCCTTGTGACATTTCAATGAGCCAAAATGAAGTTGAGATTTCAATTTAGCATTTTCAATTTTCAATTCTTCATTATTGACATTTGAAGTAGTTGCATATTTTGAGCATGGCACATTTTCATTATCAATAGATGAGGCTTTAAGCTTCTCATGTGCAATGGCAAGATTATCAAGCAAATTTTTAGTTTTGAGATAACCAAGTTCTAATTGAGCATATTCTTCTTTTAGGCATTCGTTGGTTCTCTCAAGCTTGTTTTTAATAGTTTTGTTATCTTTAACAATCTTTACCATGGCACCACTTTTTAATCTTTCTTTAATTAGCTCTTTCTCAAGATTAATATTTTTCTCCTTCTCATAAATAAGCAAATCTTCTTGTTTATCTAGTTTATCCATTTGCTTATCTATTGTTTTTTCAAGAGCTTCAATTGTTGTTAACAAGTGAGATATCTTAGTCATGGTATTTTTATCTAGTGAGGTAAGTATATCATCATGAAGCAAATCATTCTCACTATCATTGTCCACATCACTACCAAGATTTGATAATGCAAGAGAGGATTTCTTTAGAGGTTAGATCTTGGAACCTTTTGCCATAGGATAAATGGATGACTCATCATCACTAGATTTATCGAAGAGTGATTTTGGTGATGGAAAGGCCTCAATAGCTATTCCAGCAACACGTTCATCATCTTCGCTTGAAGAAGAGTCGGAATCAGAATTCCATTGTTCACCTATATGAGCTTGACCTTGTAGTCCTTCTCGCTGAACTTGCTCTTCTTGCGGAATTCCTTCTTCTTGAACTTCTTTTCCTTCTCTTCATTCTTGTCTCCTTTCTTGTTGGGACAACTTGCAATGAAGTGGTTGAACTCACCACATTCAAAGCAAGCTCTCTTTGGCCTTCTTGTCTTAGTCTTGCCGAAGCCCTTGCCTTTGTCGCTTCTCTTCAAGACCTTTCCAATCTCTTGATGAAAAGGGCCATCTCTTGCATTCCTTGTTGAAGTTGCTCCAATTGACTTTCTTCTTCTTCTTCTTTGCTTGAGTTTTCTTCAACAACTTGCTTGGCCTTCAAAGCAATTTTATTTTTCTTTAAGCTTGAGCTTGTCTTGGTAAGGGCACGGATCTCATGAGCTTCTTCATGAGTAAGGATTTGCCTAAGGACATCATGTGGGGTGAGCTCATTGAAGTTCTCCTTCTCCCGAATGAGTGTGACCAAGGTCCAATTTTTGGGAGCAATAGCACGGAGCATCTTCTTGACAACATAGTTGTTGGTCATCTCTTTGCTTCCAAGCCCCTTGATCTCATTGACTAGGTTGTTGAGGTGGGTGTACATCTCACTTGGTGTTTCTTGATCTCCCATGACGAACCGATCAAGCTTGCCCATTAACAACTCAAGTCTTGACTCCCGGATGGTGGATATGTCCTCATGTATCTCCATGAGAGTGGTCCAAATCTCTTTGGCACTCTCAAGAGAGCACACCCGGTTGAACTCATCTCCACTCAATGCTCCAAATATGGCATTGATGGCTTGAGCATTGTATTGGATGAGTCTATCCTCATCGGGCATAGGGTTATCCTCATTTCCTACAACATAGCCATTTTAAACTATTCGCCAAATGGCGGGGTTAAGAGATATCAAATGCATTTTTATCTTATGTTTCCATGAAGCATAATGAGTTCCGTCAAAGTAGGGTGCTCTACTGGATGATCCACTATAAGAATGAGTATTATAAATATTAGGTGGAGGAACGTTCATTTTGATAAGAATGAGTACTACCACTAGCACGCCCACTATCGACACCTGAATCTTCGTGTGACATTTCGGGCTCTCTAGGCGGTGAAGCCCTAACAAGAGAGACCTTGGTCTGATACCAATTAAAGGATCAAGATATCGGCCTAGAAGGGAGTGATGAATAGGTGACTAAACAATTTTAATCAATTTTAAACAACTCTTGCAATTTGCGGAATTAGGTTCTATTAACTAGCAAGAATAGCAAGTGGCATGATACGAAGGCAATTATCCTAGTGAGATCAATACAATCAATATGAGTAATACTTGCAAAGTAAATGCGGAAAGTAGATGAACAAGAAGACATGGAATTTGTTGCCGAAGTTTGGATCCTTGGGGGAATCCTATGTCTCCGTTTGGGAAGTTCGATCACACGTGATCAAGAGCCAGCTTTCTCTCAAGCCTTTCTCCCTCGAGGATGCCCTTGCATCTCCTCGACTTCTTCTTAGTGATTCTTTCCTTGCAGAGGCAAATCCCGGCCTTCACAAACTTCTCGAGGCTCACCACAAAAATGGGAGTTCTCAAGGACTCCTAACCGTCTAGGAGACCCCAATCTCCAAGAGAAATGAACTTGATGAACGCTTGGAGACAAACTGAATGCTTCACTTGGATTGATTCTCAAATCGCTCAAATCTTTCTCTTCCTCACAAAGTTTCTCTCTTGGTGCTTGGAGGAGTGGAGAAATGCTCTTGAGTAGGCAGGAAATAGAATGGGCAAAGAGTTCCCCTTGCTAGGAGTAAGGGGGCTTATATATAGGCTCCCTCAAAACCTAGTCATTTGAGGGAATCCTCCTAAATCCAGACTATCCGGATTTGGGCCGGACTCTCTAGATTTTGAAATCCAACGGCTAGTTTGTGAGGTGGCAAAGGGAATCTTTCTCCTCTGCTTGGACGAAGACCCATCTGGACTGTCCGGATTTAGCCCGAACCCTCCTGGTGTCCGGACACTCTGGGCAATAGTCCGGGCATTCTAGTATAGATCTGGACACCGACTGAACTGTCCGGGCTTGGGGTCCGGGCAGTCCAGTACTGATCCAGACCCCTAGCCGAACTATCTGGGCTGAGGTCCAGATCTCCTCTGGATTGGCCGGACCCCCAGCCGGACTGTTCGGGCTAGGGTCCGGATCTTCTCTGGAAAGCCCGAACCTCCTGCCAAACTATCCAGTCTGGGGTCCGGATTTCCTCTGGGAGCTAGAGTTAGGGTTTTGCTGAGGCTTTTGGGCGACACAAAGAATTTCGTTCGGCAAAGATACTTCTCGATCATGCTCTTCAAGCCCCTCTTAATAGTACGGTGCTCTTATACTCAATGTGACTTGCGTCACTAAACACCAAAAACTATTCCTCGGAGATTTACCATCATCTTTTCCTCTTTTTCTTTTGAGGGGTCGTCGATGCTTCCCTTTCTTTATTTGTTGAGGACTAAACCTGTTCACATGTTTGCAACCAGTCATTAGTCCTCTAATCGTTTGTCATTCACCACCAAAACAACGTTTAGGGGCCTAGATGCACTTTCAATGGCTTTCTTTCAAAGTTAAATAACATGTCATGCTTTTGCAGGCTGATATTAGCTCATAGTTTTCTCAGAGCTTTGTAAGCACCTACAGAGCTCAAGACACGCTCGCCAAGGGCTTAGGAAACTCGGAGCACCTAGGCACACTTGAGGGGTGGGTAGTACCACTAGATGGAAGAAGGGACTCCCCCAGACCAAGGAGGAGTACCAAATCCGAGAGAGAGCGAAGGAAGAGGCACTAGTGATAAAGGTTGTTGCCTTGATCGAGAAAGAGGTGCGCATGATTCAGCTCTCGACGCAACGAACCAGAGTAACCAAGACCAGTATAGGAGGTAGTCATAATAGCTGCATGTTCACCGGCCCAGCAGAGCAATCAATGGCGACTATTGAGTTTTCTAACCTCATGATGGTGCTAATTGTGAGTCGTTATGCAGGTGCCGATGAAGTGCGAACTCATGGTCCAACTTGCGAACAATCACCCCATCCCGGCTAGTCATGGGAACATCTTTCCTCCCTAGGAAAATGGTAGAGTTCATAATGTCCCGTTGGCCGCGAACATTGCTAAGGTACAAGTGGACGACGTGCACCCAATATTCCTTCAATCCCCTTTGCCATTGCCCTCAAATGATGAGATCAAATAGCTAGGTGAGGTGATTGCATTGTTCATCTAGTGCCCGAAGAGTGGCATCATCTTAGTCGACGAGCCGATATTGTCCTCCCAGCTTGCATAGCCGGAGACCATGGCAATCCCTATGGAGCTTGGTGGACCACACTACGTCGCAATAGGCCTCCACTGATGGGCGATTAACCCCCTCTGCTGACGAGCGGACCGCCCGTCAGTAAGTTCCTGTCAGTGGAGGCCTCGCCACCACTGACGGGCGCGTTGCCCGTCAGTGGCGATGATTACTAGTGACGGGCACATAATGTTAGCCCGTCACTAGTATTTGCAAATCAGTGACGTGCATGTCAATTCCGCCCGTCAGTAGTATTTATATACTAGTGACGGGCTCTTTCAATCAGCCCGTCAGTAGTAACTTCTTCAGGATTTAAAAAAATACGCGATATTTCAGCACATTTACTTAAATTACAATATACATACACAAAGACACACAGTTGCATACATCGCATATACACATTTACAACAATTAGTTACACAGACACAGCAACTTACAACTTTTGCATAAAGTACTGTAAATCATAGCTTTTCATTCTCCGGAACAAGAGAACAAGAACGTATATAGCCTCAGGGAACACAACAAGTGGCTGTTGCTACCCATGTGTAAGTCAGTGTTCAAAATTTCACTAAACAAGAACAGGAAGAGGAAAATAATAATGCACGAGTCCTTTCTGTTCTAAGAAGAGCATGAAACTAGTGTGCTTTTCATATAGGAATTGCAAAAACAAAATATGTTTAATCAAACTATAGTAGAAGATGGAGACCATGATCCATCTGATCTTCGAGCAACTACTAGGCCAGTTCCAAGTTTGTAAGTAAGAAGTGCACCAGCTTTTACAACTGTCGAGATAGCAAGCCCACTTGCTCCACTAAGAACTGCATGAGGAATAGACTTTTCAGAGTTTATCCTTGCAGCCTGCATTAAGATAATTATTGTTTATTAGCCAGGGCAGGTATTGCAATTAAACATGTAAATATAGAAAAGATAATGGAAATTAGAACTCAGATACCTGACTATAGCTCCTCAGGGAATTTGCTCCCTTGTATATCTCGTGTTCCACTATATACCTGACCGTGAGCATGATGCAGCACAACTTGATTGACTCACATCTAGTAAATTTGAAGAACCCACATATACACGCATCTAGTAAATAAATTTACAAAAAGGAACAAATCGAGGAGATCATCCCATCCTTCTCCTTCCTTGGGGGGTGAGCATATAGCACATACATTCAGCACATATAGCACATACATTGAGAGAGAAAGAACGCAACAAAGGGAGATGAGATAGAGAGAGTAGAACAGTACCTTCCTTCCTTGCTTCATCTCGGTCAGTAGGGAGCGGGAGGAGGTGGTGGAGGCGCATGTTGGTGCTGCCACAGTAGGAGACGTAGTCGGGGATGCGAAGGTGGTGAGGAGAGCGTCGCCGGAGGGCGAGACAGAGGAGCGCAAGATTGCTTCGGCCCCGAATCTAGATGGATGCTGTGGTGGCTCTAGACGGAGGGCTCGCGCCGCCCGTGGATCCATTCACCGAGGGGACGAGGGCGATAGAGAGGAAGACGACATGGTGGCGGTGCCCTCGGCCTCGGCTTCGGCTTCGATCCGACAAATGGGGAAGAGGACGAGGTCGAGACCCTAGAAGTGGCATAGAACCCTAGAAGTGGGGAGTGGAAGGAAAGAGGACTTACCGCGGGGGGGAGGGGGCACCGCCACCGCGGTTGCGGTGCGGTGAACTCACCGCCGTCCAGCGGTGATGGCCGTGAGCGAGGCAGAGGCGGCCAAGGCGGAGGTGGCCAAGTCAGAGACGGCCGAGGCGGAGGCAGCCGGGATGGAGGCAGCCGTGGCGGAGGCAACCTAGGCGGAGGCAGTCAGGGAGGAGGCAGCCGAGGCGCAGGTGGCCGAGGCGGAGGCCGGCCGAGGCCGAGTGCGGTAGGGAGAGAGCGGTGGCGGCGGGGCCGATTATTGGAGAAGTGGTGGATGGAGAGAGGCGGCGGATTGTGAGGGGTAAAGGGAGGTGGCCGGGACCGATTAGGGTAAAAACCCTAACCGGGTGCTAAGCCGACCGAGTGGGCCGTGGGCCAAAAGGTGGCCATGGCCGGCCCAATTTGAATTTTCTATTTTTGAAATACCAGTGACGGGCCCTATATTGTGCCCGTCACTGGAGATCCGATCTTCACTGACGGGCGCATGGGGTGCGCCCGTCAGTGAAGGTTGTCCGTCAGTAGAGATGTCAAGTTGCGCCTCTCGTCCCACTTTTACTGACGGGCAGATATTGTGCCCATCAGTAGAAGTTGGCAGCCTCGCCTTGTGCGTCACTACTACTGACGGGCACGAGCTCGCCCGTCAGTGTTTCCTCTAATCAACGACGGGCCTTCTAGTGCCCGTTAGTGATGATCATGTAGCAGACGTGTTTTCTGAGGTAGTGCCACCGATCCGATGGATACTGACATAGTGGCTGCAGTGCCCGACATTGCCACGGCACCACTGCTCAAGGCACCTATATTACCTGAAGCCCCGAGTCTTTGACACTAGTAATGCGTAAGCACAACTCGCCGGTCAACCAACAATACAAAGTCAGAAAGGATGTTAGATCTAAAGGTAAATCAAAGAGTGCCAAGCCCGCGGTCTCCAAGCCAGTTGAAACTACTCAATGCAAAAGGATGTTCATGTTAGGACAACCACTGCTCCCGCAGCACAAAATGACCCAACTAACACTAGCTTGTCAAATATTTCATGAGACGTACGTGTAAGTGGTCGGACAAGGAAAGATTTTGATCAAAGTCGCATTCAAAGAAGAGCATTTTTTTTCCACCAACTTGAGGATGACATCTGTGACTTATTCTCCTAGGACATTTTTTAGCTCTTGAACTTCCACTCTCTAGAGAGCCTACTTTCATGCAAAACTAGTGTCATACATATATACTCATTGCTTTTGTATGTGTAGCTTCATGACCAGGCAAGCCAGGGAACACAAGGAACCTGTGGATATCCTCAACCTAGTCATGGTGTCAGCAGAACTCATAAGACAAAATAAAGCCTACGTCAAGGAATATGTGCAAAATGCTTTGCTATCTCAAAAGGACAAATACTATATAATGTTTGCATACAGGCCAAGGTAAGTGTTCCACTATTAGCTATATACTTGGTCAATTGTGTACTTTACAAACCACTCAATGACCGTGTTACGACATATATGTGTAGCAACCACTGGGTTACGGTCGTCATCACGCTACGGCACAACAAGGTATATTACCTTGATTCACTAGTAAGTAAGGATCGTGACTTCACTGCAATCAGAAATATGCTCAACCATTGTTTCTTCAAGTTCAGTCTTAAAGGAACAAATACCAAGCGAAGAAAGCTTTCACACATATTTAAGTTCCCGGTATGATGAGCTATACTATGTCCTAAAGCAAACTTCGGACTCGTTAAATGGGGCCTCATGACCAATTATCAAATTCATTCTCTCTTATGGTACAAACAGCAGCCCCCAGTGAGCGAACTCTACGGTTCTACACTATGTACAACATGAACCTCATCGCAGATTTTGTCTCAAAATATAAAGATTTAGATTTTATGTTGCAATAAATCCGTACATAATTAATATTTATCACCATATACATATGTGTGTTCAAACTATCTCTTAGAGACAGGCTTGGACATGCTCAGGTCATAGCCCCAAAAGGCAAGCTCCATGAGCATTCATAAACTTAGAGAGAGAAAGATTAATTAAGAGAGAAAGATAGGCTTGGGCATGCACATCTATAATAAGGGAGATATATTAGAGGAGCCTTATAGCTTATCATCTGAGGTAAGCAACACATCACAGATGGACGTGAGTGAACACTCTGATAGTCACTCATCACTAACCGATCTCTTATAAAACCTCGTATGTAATGAGGCCTATCACAGATAGGCTTTCGTAGGAGACCTTTGTCATCATAGTTAGAAATCTACAGACGGGTGATAAAAATGTTAGAGATAAAAAAAATTCACCTATCCATGATAGGCCTATCTCTAGCAGTAGAACCCATCACCTGTCGATGCGGAAGAGATGGAAACCAGCTGATAACGGGAGAAGAAAGGACATGGATATGAGGAAAAATAAACATGTTGGAAACGTGTACGTGTGGCAAAGAGGAATGAGCGGGTTAATGGGAATAGGGAATAAGTGGGACTAACGGGAGGTTAGTGGGATTGGTGCTTTCAGGTTAGCACTGCCACGTGCCAAATGCTAAAGAGGGTCTAGTTTCATTGGAGAATAGATCAGGTCCTAGTCGTTACCAAAACTATAAGGAGGAAAGGGAACAGTTCGATAAGGCTGAATTGGACCGATCAGAGCGCATGGGTAGAGGATATCATGGTATCACGTAACGTGCAAACACATCGAGCGCGTGATCAGGGGTGTACTGCACTTCCTCCCATTCTCTATTGCACCATTTCTGTATGTAGCGGGAGCATGAGCAGCATGGCATTACATGTTGAAAACACCCACCCTGCAGAGCAAGAACCTACCAGTCTCTCACGCTTTTTTCAGCTCTCTCTGCTCAAGCTCACTGCTACGGAATTCATTTAACATGACGCCCCTGTACAGACAGATTTTTGAAGCTGTCTGTTCAAATAGTATCACAGACGGTTCCAAAAGAAAACCGTCTGAGAAAATGAGTACAAGCGGTTCCCAACAAGCGGGACGCTACAGTACAGATGGCTCCAAATTAGAACCGTCTGTACAAATCGAATAGTACAGATGGTTCTAAGTTTGGAACCGTCTGTATAAATCTGTAAACAGTACAGACGGTTAGAACGTCTGTACAAATCGAACAGTACAGACGGTTCTAAGTACGGAACCATCTGTACCAATTTGTAAATAGTACAGAGAACCGTCTGTACAAATCGAACAGTACAGACGGTTCTAAGTATGGAACCGTCTGTACTATTTACCGTCTGTACAAATTGAATAGTACAGACGGTTTTAAGTTTGGAACCATCTGTACAAATAGACTGGTTGATACTCTGCTTGCCGCGGCAGCAAAAAATTGCAGATTTTCTTGCCGTGGCAGGAAAGTGGCAGCGTCAGGGAGGGAGTTTGACAGCTCCGATTGTCGAACAGTTTTCACAGCTGTGAGAAGGAGACCAAACTCTACGTCTCCAGAAAGTTTGAGCAAATTCCGAGAAAGTCGATGAAACGACTAGTGGAAATCTCGGCCCGAAATCGAAGATTTTAAAAACGGTACATCGACAAAAGTGCTTGGCAGAAGCTAGGATCAAGGTGGAAAGCAAGTCCTCGACTCAAGCTAACCAGAGAAATAAGAATCACCCAAATCAGAGTTCGGGTGAAGGAGATATGTCCTCCGTAAGATCCGAAAAAGTTAGTGAAAAATTTCCGGAGCCAAAAAGTCCCACTTAGAAGCAGAATTTTGAAGGTCAAGATGGGTACAAGTGTAAACACTATATTTTTTTTAGATGCGTCTCGTCGTTAGCTTTAATTTGAGTGGTCATGGACCCAAAACGGACTTCGTATGAGAAAGTTATGACTGTTTTACTAAAACCTCTCAAACTAGGGTTGAATCTGGACTCTGAAACTAGCATTCGGAGCTACAGTACAGACGACTCCAATTTGAAACCGTCTGTACAAATAGCACAGACGGATCCAAATTGGAGCCGTTTGTACAAATCGAACAGTACAGATGGTTGTAAATTTGAAACCGTCTATACTATTTGTACAAACGGTTCCAAATTTAGAACCGTCTATACTAGAAACGTCCCACTTAGTCGCAGGGGTTAGTTAAGAGGAAAGCCGTCCCGTTTATATTACATACTCAGCCTAATTCAGTTGGCAACTCTCCTTGCTTGGACAACACGGGGGTTCTGAATCTGTACAAATGATTTCTGTAGTAGTAGGCGCACATCTGACCGTCCAGCCTCCTTGACCCACTCCGGCCACCCCACCTTTTCTGCCTTCCCACTCCGGCAACCACCACACATCATGCTCACATTCACATCTGACATCTTATTACGGCGCCACCACAAGCTTCAAACAGCGATCCAGTCGAAAACCCATGCTCGAAACCGTAAGCCGCTCAAACCACCCGCCAAGACCGCGATCCACTGCACCGGCAAGCAAGAAAACCGTCGCTTTCCAGTTTCTGTGCCACACACACCGACGCGCGCCCCACGCCTATTTCTACCTCGTCCTCCCCGCCGTGAATCTTGACTAATCGTAACAACACCTCTTGTACGTGCACATATATATGTGGTACTAAGATAAGCCAGTAGTCTAGCACCGACCGTTGTTCTAGCTAGCATCACGTACCAAGATCGCGCATGCTGAACCTGTACCCGAGGCTGGCGACGAGCGGCGCGGCGGCGGCCGATGACGACGAGCCCCACATCTCCTACGGCATCATGGTGGCATTCGTGTCCCTGCTGCTCTTCTGCGTGCTCCTCGCCGTCGTCAGCGTCGCCAGGGCTTGCGCCATCACCGGCCTGATAGTCCTCCTGTTCGGGCTCGTCGACTGGTTCGCGCCCACCGCCGGCGTCGTCGTGGCGCACAGGAACGGGAGCGGCGTGGCGACACGGCAGCCTACCGCCGCCTCCGCCGTGCGGGTGCTGCGGCTGGTGCGCCGGTGCACGTGCGGATGACGGACGCGGCGATCGGTGCGCTCCCGACGTTCGCGTACGAGAGCCCGGTGGCCAAGGGCGGAGGTGACGACGGCGGCGACAAGTCCCGTGGGAGCTGCCTGCTCTGCGCGGTGTGCCTGGAGGACGTGCAGGCCGGGGAGACGGTGCGGCAGCTGCCGCCGTGCAGGCACCTGTTCCACGTGGGCTGCATCGACATGTGGCTGCACACGCACCGGACGTGCCCGCTCTGCCGCTGCGAGCTCTCGCCGCGGAAGGTCACCGCCAAAACCCTCGCCGCGGCCGCGGCCGCCACAGAGTCGTCGACCCACGCGTTGCCACCGGTGTGAAACTGATTCACATTCCTGTTACTCGAATGCTGGAGTGGCTTTGCTTGATGCGAAATTAAGTGAAACTATACATCCCTAATTTTAAACACGATAAATTAACCAAAAGTAAAGAACTAAGATGATTCAGAGTTCGATTTAGGGATTATTATGTTCATGCCATGTGTTTACGACTGCTGGCGTGCAATTCTATTGGGGTATCAGTAAGACAAAGTGACACCATAAGGCAAAGATTTCATTCGAAAGTGGTCAATCTGGGCTCTGGAATTTACCAGACGCAAGGGGATAAGATTCAAGCAGTGACACTGGTCTCTCTCCAACTTCCAATTGATGCTCGCTCACGGTCGTGATAATCTGGAAAATCTATCCGATAGAGACTTGTACCAAAATCGTACGGATGACAGTGTTTCGCATACCTGAAATTGCCCAACCAGGGCATGCGCATCGCGTAATCACGGAAGGCCGGTGCAGCGCACCCACGTCAAGAGCGTGATTGGAGCGCCACTTTGCAAATTAAGATTTTCGGTGGCTTGTGACACACTCAATTGGTTGGTAACTTGGTATAAGGACTTAGTGATGTTTATTTATGATTAATCTGGATAAGGCAAGAGGGCATTCCACGGTTAAGGTACGGTGGTGACAGGTGAGATGACGAGGATAATAGGATTGATCTATGGTTATGAACACTAAGTTCAGAGCCTGGTTTTCTTGCAGATTTGCAGCAATGCCAGTGAGTTCCAGAGCTTCATACGTGTCTTAGTAATCCCTGTTCACGCAGATAGTATGTTACTAATTCCCTGTGGCTTCTGTTCAGTGCACTGCCCATCTAGGGACGGTGCGTACGAGAATGCAGAATACTAGGACCAAAGATGTCTCCTTGATCCCTTGTATGTATATCCCGTATGCCCATCACACCATTCGTCTCATCAATTTGTTGCTTCCATGCCAAACATCCAACGCTTCTAAGGGCCAGTTCTTTTCGGTTTAAGCTTATCCAGAAATCAGCTTAAGCTTCTCTATTTATAGAAGCTACAATGGGGAGAAGTCCTCAGAAACTGCGGTCCAGTTCTTTTCGGCTTCTGTCATCTGAGCTTATTGTCTGAGTTGTTCGATGAAAAGTTTATAATGTCCCTGGACTGTAAATTTGTGCTGATTAACTGATACTGTATAATTTATTACAATAAAAATATGGTTTAAAGTTTTTTTCCCAACAAAAAGGGTTAAATAAAAGCATTATCTTGTAGCTATTAATCCTCAAGGTACGAGACTCGCGGCAATAGCATCACGTATTGTGCCCATAGTACCATCATCTACAGGTGCTACACTTGTATGAGAAGCGCTATCCTCATGAACATATCCTCCAGTCTCGAACCTGTCGAAATGCTCATCACGTAGCATACTATCACGAATGTAGTTATGCAGACATGTGCATGCAATAACTATCATCTTTTGCATCTCAAGTGTGTATCGTGGTATGCCCAGGAGAATTCACCATTTCATTTTGAGAATACCAAATGATCTTTTGATGACGTTTCGTAGAGACGAATGATGGTTGTTGAAGGTCTCCTTTCTCCCAACTGGAGGTGCATGTTGAAATTCAAGTACATGGTACTGCTGCTCTTTGAATGGTTCTAGATATCCAACTCTATTTGGATATCTGGAGTCAACTACATAGTACTTTTCTGTAGTGTTAGCCAAAAGAACATTGGTAATACGCACGATAGGAATATAAAAATCCCCCACCGTATATCATACAAATACATTGATCAATGTGATAGCATACAATGTGAATTCATTTTGCGGTCTTTTTCTCAGATGGATTATAGTTGTAAGTGGATTGGGGTTGCCATGATGGATTATACAATATGGATTGATTTTGAATGGTCTCTTCGAGTTCCCAAACATGATTAGCATGGACCGAATCCAGTTCTCTTAGATCCAGTTCCCAAAAAGAAAGTATTTGACTCATGATTTGTGCAGTTCAAGTGTTGAGAGAACCAAAAAGTAATTGAGAGAACAAAAAAATACCCCTGCGTCGGGTACTGCTGGAGCTGGGGCGTCGGGTGTGGCCGGGTGCTGCCGGAGCAGGGCAGCGCAACGGGCTGAACGTGGCAGGCCGACCGGGGCGGCGAGGCGGGCTGAACGCGGCAGGTCAACCAGGCGGCGTGGCGGGCTGAACGCGGCGGGTCGACCAGGGCGGCGCGGGGTCGGGCGAGCGCGGCGTCGGGCGACTAGGGCAGCAACACATCGGGCGAGCAGGGCGGTAGGGCGGCGGGGTCGAGGGCGGGGATGGCGGCGGGTGGAAGAGCAGGACGGCAGCGGGTAGAAGAGCGGGGCGGCAAGGTGTTAGGCGACCCGGGCGGCAGGGCGGCGAGGCTGGGGGCGGGGGCGAAGACGGCGGCGGGTGGAAGAGCAGGGGCCGGGGCTGGGGCCGGGGGCGGGGACTATGGCGGCGGCGAGGAACCCTAGAGGCGGGACTGCGGGAGGCCCAAGAGTTTTTTTCTCCCTAGCGGTGGAGTGGCAAAATGAGCGTAACAACGGTTCATTCCAGGGGTATGTTTGGAAACCTTGATTTCACTTAAAAATAGAAACTCGGGAAGCTGCACTTCCCTAACTTATTTTCACTTAACAAGAAAGTGGGCTAGCTGTGAAATTAAGCTAATGAGAAATTCATGTTTTTTTTGATTTAGGCTTAATTTCACCTATAAACCTCTCCACGAGCCGAAAAGAACTGGCCCTAAACTGTGTCCTGCGCTGCCCGATGCCAATGTGTTCTTTTGGGCTGGCTTTCAGGGTTTCTCCTAACTAGGTGTGTTATCCAATGCCCAAGCCAGTTATACATTATAGAAAGAACATAAGTCGTCTTCTTTTAACTTAAGGCAAGCGCTCTACCAAATTCATTAAGATAGAAAAGCACAAACAAAACAATTTATATTTATAGGGCACGAAAAAACCAAAAAACAAGATAAAACGTGAAGCTACATGACTGATGACACCGCTAGTGCCCTCTGCGACAAGTCTTCTATGATCTTGTAGGCCACCTCCAGTGCCGTCTTGCAAAATACGATAGTTGTGCTTTTTTCATACATTTTAAAACACATATATTATGATATATTTTTTCCAATTGCGATTCCCGAGACATTCCAATTACGATTGGCAGTGTGGAAAATGCGACTACTAGGGAGATTTGACAAAGATTAGTAGCATAACCTTGTGAAAACGAGTAATTGTAAAAAAACCATGTACAAACGAGTATTACTCCATACGATCATCAACAGAGTAGCAAGACGTGCGACGCTACTAACTGACACCTCAAATCAAAATTTGTACAATCTTTTTATCTTTAAACAGCCATGCTGCACCAACAACTACACCGGCGGCAACGGCGGCTCTGGCGGCAGCGGCACCAGCTTGCCGCCCTTCTCCGGCTCGACGTGGCACCGACAGACCGGGCACGTCGCGTGTGAGTCGAGCCACATGTCGACGCACCCCACGTGGAACGTGTGCGCGCACACCGGCAGCCGCCGCACCGCCTCCCCACCGCGCAGGGCCTCCAGGCACACCGCGCACTGCGCCTCGCCGTCGCCGACGCACGCGCAGCCATCGTACACGAACGCCGGGATCACCGCTATGGCCGCCCGCGACAGGCCGCCCCTGTCCGCAGCCGCCGCGCCGCCGTGCGCCGACCCGTCCGCCCGGACGAAGCAGCGAGACGTGCAGGAGAGGAAGAACATGAGCGCGCAGTAGAGCGCCAGCGCGATCCACACGAACTTGACGAACGCGGAGAGGATGACGAGGAGGAGAAGCACCGGGTACGAGGCGAGCACCAGCGCTCTGCCCTGCCCGGCGTCCATGACACCGCGGTCGCCGCGCGCCTGCCACGGGTACTCCGCCGACGTCGACATCTTGCGGTTGATGCTAATTCGTGTGTGACTTTGTGAGCAATTAATGGCCCCATCGGCGGCGGGATTTTAAGCTGCGGATTGAGCTTCTAGGAGAAATGGATAATGCCTTCAATTCGTTGACAGCGCAGGCAGCTGCAACTAAGGTAGGGCGCATTTGAGTTGATTAACTGGACACGCTAGGTCGCCTCTGGTATTTGGATATTTATGTGATCTTGAGGATTTTACTCTAAGAAATGATCAAATGCCAATTTAGGCCGATGTCTCTTTCCGCAAGGAAGGCTTCGTGGGTAAACGACGAATGCGGGGTGTTTGGAAACCATCGATCTCATTGTAGCTTGCTGGCTTGGTTTATTATATGATCACCTCATGAATTTTGGTGCCATCTCCAGCCTTACGTTTATAAGGGTCCGAGCCACTACCGATGCGCGCGTGCCTGCCATGATTGAAACTACTCCAAGATATTTCTTTGATAATTTGATGCTATCCATTGTGACCAAGTCGCGAAGGCTCATGGAGGAAAAGGCAAAGGATGAAACGATTACGATTTATCATATGAGATGTTGGTTTGATACGACGATTCATTCTGATGAAGTCAGCCGAGAGGGACACTCTTATTCTAATTTCTACGCATGTCAAGACATCGTGTTAAGAAGGCGGGATGGCTATACTTTGTCAAAATGTTTTTGGGTTGGAAACACCTTAGATCTTGATCCGATCGATCTTGTTTATTCGCCTTCCTCGCTCCACCCTAGTACCGGCATTGTCCACCATCATGCTATCGCCTCACCAGCGACAAGGAAGAAGAAGAAGACGACATCACCAACGATGGGGAAGAGGAAGAGAAAAATATGGAGAAAATTGAGAATCTAGGAGAATTTTTTGAAAGAAATTGGCACCCTCTACAGCAACAAGGAAGAAGAAGCAAGTGGCGACTGACGACGACAAAGAAGAAGGAACATCTTAATGAGGCTAGGGTACGCCACAATGGAACCGAGGGTAGAGAGACGAGGATAATGGTAAGGAATGGACGCTCTAGTTGGTGGGGAGCACAATGGAGTAGTTGGCGGCGGTGAGAAATCAGCGGTAGCTGCGCTAGGGCATTGGGGCATAGGAAGAGGAGATGGGGATCGAGAGGAGAAAGAGAGAGCGAGTGAGTGAGAGATGGAACTATGCATAAATTTTTGGGACAGATTGAATGTTGCAAAAAGGCTAAGATGACAAAAAGTTCTGTTGATAGACCTAACAAATCCAAAAAGAAAAGACACAATATTTTTTTGAGATTATTGCTGGAGAAAATATATTTTATATTTTTATTGCGAATAAGACGAGCTTAATAATAAAAGAAAAAAGTGTGTTTTCATCCCTCAACTCTAAAACCACTCATAGTTGGTAGTTGCTCCCTCAACTATCAATATTATGTAATTTTCATCCCACCAAACTGTTTTGGATGACATGGCGCTTATATGTAGGCTACATCACCGTCATGTGATTCATCAATTTCCTTAAAACAATCCATAAATTTACTTAAATAATTCATAAAATTTATAAAATATATAAAAATTATTCCTAAAATTTCTTGAAAAATTATTTTAAAAAAAATAAATTTCACAAATAGAGAAAAAATAATTTAAAAATAACAAAAAAAACAAAAATAGGAGATTGGATACAAATTAATATTTGATTCTTTTAGAATTTCCTGATTTTTTAATTGTTAGGTTTTTAATAGATTGAGAGAATATCATGAAGCAAATTTATGAGATGGCAATCACAAGGTGATGATATGTCCTACGTGTAAGCGACATGTCATTTTAAAACTACTTTGGAATGAACAAAACCATTTGGAGGGATAAAATTTGACACGATATTGGTAGTTTAGGGACCAACTTTGAGTGGTTTTAGAGTTGAAGGATGAAATCTACATTTAGCCAATAGTTGAGAGATAAAAAAATATCATGGCCCAAAGTTTACAATATAAAACCTCAAATAGAATTGTCATATAAGTCAAGACGTCAACCTCGGCCTCAAATATCGAGATATAAACATCTCAATAGGAGTAGAGTGATATGGCGACGAATAGCACAAGATATAAAACCCAACCTCAAAGCCATCTTGAATGCATCAGCTTGAGTATAGTGATTTAGTCTCCTCATCTTTTCTTATGAACATCAGTCTTAAACTCATCTCGACAACTTAATGCACGGCAGGAGTAAGGTAATATAGTTCCCAAGCTCTCAGCGAAAGAGTCACTTCATAGTAATTATCACACTTGACAATATCATATTATGAATCTCAAAACCCTACATACTCCATGTGCTTTATAATCATACATACATGGCACATGAGACATGTTGGAATAAATAGCTAGATATCACAACAGTTACTCTACAATAGAAACAACAATAATATATGTAACACTTACTCGAGTCGGTTTAACAACTTATTCACAAAAGTGACCACAAGACCAAGTCTCAAACGCACATTGAAAAGTTTATAAGTGGCTTAAAAGCTACAAAGTAGTGAAGCCAAAAGTTGCAACAAAACAAAACAAACGAGGTTGCCAAACCCTAGGCAAGACCACTGCCTGAGATCCCCAGCGACTACTCGTCATTGGCATCAATCTCTATAAAGAAATTATCTTCAGAAAGGATGATCTCCTCTACAGAAAAATATCAACGTTGCAAGATGAGTATAAAATTACTCCTCAAGACTTACATGGGAATAGTAATAGATGCATTGGGTATCAAGAAGGGATAGTTATGGACTATTTTGCATAAAGCCAAGTTCTTGTTTGATGTTATTTTAAGTAGATGAAAAGCGACTATCGGATCAAGTTATACGAGGATAAGTAAGCATAGTTCCAAAACTACTCTTATGGGCAGTCCGTGTACAACAGTTCAGCCGTTAACTCTGACACGTTCCCATAAGTTGTGAATCGAGGTACCTCCCCAGTCTTCCCAAGACTGCATACTCACCCTACCCTTATATTGAGATACAACATCATATCATATCAGTTCTTACCCACACTGCAAATGGAAATGGCAAACTAATTAAAGCAACTCATATACTAAGCCTAAACAAATTATTTAGTCATGAATGGTTCCATTATACCACCCGTGTCGAAGCACGCAAATCTTGGGCAATGTACATCAAAAAATTGGCCTTGCGGGAAGATAAGACAACCCACTATGTTGTCAACCATGGCCTCTCATCTAAGCCCAATGATGATTAGTCAAGTCTTTTAATCACTTCTCAGTATTCTCTAAACATCATCACATGTAGCCCACCCATGAGATACTGATTGATCGGGCTAACCAAGGGATTATGACTCAACAAGTATAAGTAAGACTAAGCATGTAATAGTAGCATAACTAGTTGCTAAATACTTGACTAGATTTTAATCATGCTAGGTTGGAAGGGATTGACATGACATTTAAGTTACAAGGCAGTTTCATGCAAAACATATGAATTTAACTATCTACCGATAAAATAAAAGTTGAACGCATGCAATATAAAGTTGAACACAATAGTAAGTTTTGGAAATAATAGGTGATAGCAACATCATCAAAGGAGGTGCTGCATGGCTTGCTCCTCGGGAACAGGGTACTGTTCATAGTCGGATCACATACGTCATGACTTTCCCATGCTATCGAGAAGAAGCAGAAACACCAAAAAAAGATATAATAGCAATTACTACTATAAAAAAATTCATCAACATGATTATGTTATGAAATACATGGCATAACACTCTCAAAATATAGACTAATGCAAGTGGAATCATGTTAATCAGAGTTTGGATGCTTAAGATATCTCATTCCGAAGAATCACTCGCGAGAGGGAAATAACTATGTTCTCGTTTTTAGTAATTTTGATTTTTACAATTATGCAAACATGCATGAAAAAGGCATAATTAGATAGTATTCATTTTTTGAACATATTGATATTTTATTTGTATTTTTCTGGCTTAATATTTTTTAGTTATGAATTATCTAAGATTAAAACTATTTAAAAATATTTTCTATAATTCTAGATATTTCATTTCACTTTAAAATAACATAAAATAATTTTAGCACTCACTGTTACCTAGCCACAATCAATGATAGGTGGAGCCAGCGGTTAGAGGAGACTAGGTCATCTCTAACCGGTCAAAATGGCTTCTAGACTCACGTGTTAGTGACTCAAAGTCACTTAAGTTTTATTAAGCACATGTTTAAAAGGTTGGGTCCACATGTTAATGATACCGTAGGATATGTTACCTTTTTTATATTTAATCAACCGGGCCTGCGTGTGAGTGATGCATTAGGCACAGCAGCTCACCAGAAGCTCGGCAGAGTGCTCGTAGTGATTGGAGGAGCTCGGGAATGGCGGCTACAATGACGCCAACAGACAATGGAGTAGTGGCTTCGCGGCGGTGGAGCTTTGAGCATTCCTGGCTTCAACCAAGAGAGGAAAGAGGATTAGGAGGTGCCAGAGAGATATGGGACTGGAAGAAACCAACGAGTGCACACAGGAGAATCCAAGTGAGGGTGACAGTGAAGATCTGCGGGAGAAGAGGAAGATGATCATGGATGAACCGATTCACGGTGCCTCGGTATGATTCCTTCGTGCCTCGGTATGATTCCTTCGGTGGAGAGATGTTTTGGGTGACGGTGATCCTTTCTGACATGATGGTACACCAAGGGGAGGCTTTTGGCCATGTCATCAGCGGTGAGGTGCTCATGGTGGTCTGTTGGACATTGCTCATGTTCTGAGTGAACGAGGGAGAGAGGGAGGGAGAATTGCACGGTAAGAAAGGTTGAGGTACGGCGGTTCTATTCGTGTAGTCAAATGAGGATAAGATCAACCACGACCACCGAAATCGAAAAGGAGGCAGACGTCATGGATTAGGTCTGATGGTCCCGGAGGACTCGGCTCGTCGCCATGCACCTGCTGGCGCACTAGCGCGTGGTGAGGTTGCATGGTGCGCTGGCGAGCAGGAGGTGGCACACACGGTGTCGGTGCGCGACACGCAACTGCTGATGCGCATGAGGAAGACGACGGACCTAACAGACGGGTCCCGCCTATCAGTGTCTTGTCCCGCTGGAGGGCATGCGGGGGTGCGACGCGTCTCCCTGGTATGGATCGGCTGTGCGGGCTAGTTTTCGGCCTAGTCCGAGGTTAGTCTCTTTTTCTCCTTTTTGTTTTATTTCTATTTTCTCATTTGAATTTAGGTTTGATTTATGAATTCAAACTAAATGAGTTTCAAATTTTCTATAAATTTTGTAGAGGCTCCTAGGAATATTTAGTAACATGTGAAATTATTTATAAGGCCACTTTATTTAGTAGTTTCTTGTATAAATAATGCAATTTAGATTTGATCCAAATGAGAATTTGATTGTAGGTATGTGATAAATTCATCCAAAATATTATGGAAAAATTTCAGAGGCTTAGAAATATCATATTGAGTTTATATATAAATTTTGAAAAGATTCTAATACAGGAAAAATCTCTCTATTTAATAGATATTTGAACTGCCCATTATTTGTATTTAGGGTTTTCCTTGATTTTCATGTTGCACTTTTATTATTTCTTGAGATTTTAATTTTTTTAATTTCATATTAATACAAATAATGACATGAAATATTAATGATGCAAATGTATAAGTTTTACATACATTAGCCAAAATGGAGACGTTATAAAAACACACTTTTTCCACAAAAAAAATCAACAAGATCGTCTATATTGAAATCTGCCTCGCGGAAGCTTGGTTTATTAGCGCTCTATTTCTTTTTGGTTTAGTCCTGGGCCCCCGTTCCTCTACGCACGGCTTGGGCGGGCCTGTTTGAAATACAGGCTATACGTCCTGATGGGAAGGTTGCTGCTATGGCTTAGTTATGGCCCAACAAACTTTCGGACGACATTGCTTGGATCCAATATTAAAAATGGGCTACTTAGGTCCGCACCGTAATTTTCGGATTTTATCATGGCCATTGACCTGGTTCTTACAACTCTGGCCCAACTAGCTGTTTAGCACATCGCTGCATATAGTTTTTGTTTAATTTTCTTTTGCACATATGAAGCTAAAAAATTCCGACGCTGCACACGAATCTTCTATTTTGTTTCAGTAACCACTAGTTGTCAATTTTCACTGGATTAAAACAGAGTGGATATATTTGTTTTCACATGTTTTGCTACATACCGAAACGATTCCAATACATTGAATATAATTATGAATAGTGCGAGATGTGGATGTGGAGTGAATATGCACACAAATACGACACCAAATATTTATCAGAACAAAGAAAAACTGAAAATGTGCCCATAAAATTAACAGAAGCACAAACTAGGTTTTTTTTTAATAAAATGTTCGTAAGTTCACTCTATTGTGTGTAATCGCGCGCCGATACCACGATACGCAACTATCATGAATACCTGCTAGGTTCCTTCACTCTCTCCTTGATGGGCTAAAGGGTCGTATAATACTACTCCAAGGATGCAATATTTCACTTGCTGTGCTGATGATCCTTGTTCATCCTATGTTCTTGTCCGATGAATACAACTCGTTGGATGCAATATTTGTTTCCATTTCGAACGACAATAATCCTTATTCATCTCATCTGACACTATTCAAAAACTTTTGAAACAATTCAATTTTTTTAACAATGCAACATATATCTATCATGGTAGAAAAATTCAAATTCTAGTTTGATCCAAACATCAAGAAAAAGAAAGACAATTTAGTTGTGAATAGTATCAAATCTAAAATGAAAAGTGTTTTAGTGCTATTTAGTATTATTCACAACCGAATTTATTATTTTTGTTTGATTTGTCGGTTGAATTTTGACTTGAAATTTTATGGCATGGTAAATACATGTTGTATAAATATTGTCAAATTATTTTATACTTTTTTATGACTTTATGAATGGTTAACTAGAAACTAGTGAACGAGTTCACGCAATCGCTTTGGTGCATATAACTCGATGTGAGGAGGGGGAAGGGGAGCGATTTAGGTGCACTTGTGCATTAGGCCTCTAATTCACCATTTAGCAAATCAATAATTTTGAAAATTTTGATAATATTCACATAACATGCATTTACAATGAGACAAATTTAAACCTATACATTAAAAGAAATAAAAAAGATGAATTCAATTGTAGATAGTAGTCTCTCTGTTTCATATTAGAGAGCATATTTTTGCCCTGCATGGAGATTAAGATGGCCTTGAGCGTATTTGTCTATTGTATTTCCTGATATAACATGAAATTTTATAACATGATAAATACATATTATGTGAATGTTATCAAATTATAATATTTTTTTTATCACATTCCGGATTGTAACTGAGGAGCCAGTCCATATAATTGTACCTAAGTCCTCTAGTGCATACCGGTCATTGCCAGGCAGCAGAGCAGAGAGGGCGAAAACAAAGCAGTAGAGATCGACTAATCAGTCTATGCCATCGATACATGAAAAGGACAAGCATAGTCTGTTTTGTCACTAGACGCCGGGTTCCCGTGCCATCGCTTTCGTTTCCTCTTGTAGGGTGTGTTTAGTTTAAGTCTAAATCTATTCTATTAAAAATTTAGTTAGCTAAAATTTTAATCGGAATTTTGTTTGTTCATAATTTAGTCAATATTGATAAGAAAAATAAATTAGAATAGATTAACAGACATTAGCACCTAATATTTTAATGACTTTTTAAACAAGGATCAAAGTTTTAATATGACTATGAAAAAAGACTAGCACGATAGATTTTGGCACGTATCGAAACATAACCTATGGGCCCGGACACCGCCAGTTACAGGCCTGTTCGTCTAAAAAAGACGTAGAAAAGAAAAACAAGGCGGTGACAAGCATGCTGCTTCGCGGGCCCGGACAAAAGCTAGCTAGAGCGGCGTAGTTTATGTCCCACTTGGTGGCTTGGCCGCATTGGTCGACAAGTTTGACAGGTTAGCACTGACAGCGACACCTTCGAATAGTCATTATCGGTTTGGTGAAACCTCTGTGATTTGCCCGGTTGAAAGCTCGCCCGCAACTTGCATCCGTTACCGCAGCGAGTTATTTTTGCCGACGTCTTATTCGGGAGGCTGTATTGAATCGTGACATTTGACAGTAAAAACGAAATTGCCACTCTTCTTCTATGATTGCACGCCAACTAAATGAGAGCTGGACGCCTAGATAAAAAAAACCGGAGTGCTCAGATGAAGGAAGGTGGGGGAATAGGACTGGAGATAAAGATAAATAAGTTGCTACTCTTCTTCCATGATTGCAGTGAAGCTGTTTATTCCTCACGACCATAGCATATCCCCGCGTCCGGGCGGAGCCAGGTTAACGCAAGGGTATGTGTTACATACCTATTATTTTTCATAAAAAATATTTAATATATATGTATAGTAGATGTATTAGTGTATTTCTAGCAAGTTCCTTAATTCCAGCTCATTTTCTTGGGTTTCCGGATGTCTACTGCTCCTTGGGCCAACTTGCTTTCACGCTCTATCCTTAGCCCATGACTTCCTCGGCCGGCCTGTCTCCTGATCTGTGTCACGCATCAGCACGCAAATTACATAGCGACACGTCGAGCCGGAGCCATTGACACCCGATGCCGTCCGATCATGACGCACTCAAGCAAACGCCGGCCGGCCGCAGGACGCCGCCCTCTGGCCTCCGCGGCTCCCGAGGTGTACCCGTCGCCCTCTTATTCCTGCTAAAGTGAATAAATTTCATTAATTCGCATACTCACGTTTAAAATTTTGTCTCCGCCACTGGCGCGTCAAGGGTGTCAAGACCTGGTTCTGTTATAGTAATCATTGTAAGTCGTGCAGCTTAATTAGCTGATACATAGGTCCAGTTCTTTTTAGCTTCTCTAGGGGTTTCTCCTAGAAACTATCCCTCCCAGCTTCTCCCAGAAGCTGTCCCTTCAAATTCGTCGGGACTTCTAATTTAGACATACCATGACTAGTTTAGAAGCTCCGACGAATTTAGAAGGCGGCTTCTAGGAGAAGTTGGGAGAGGGCAGCTTCTATAAAAAATCCCTAGAGAAATCAAAAAGAACTGGGCCATAAGCTAGTTCGCCATTAGACATTGCCGTGGTTATGATTTTCTGAGCAAAATAAGCGAAGCATTGCGGTGGTCATGATGATATCGTTTAGTTGAAGCAAGTAATTACTAAGTATTTGGCTGGCTATTTCTTCATGTTCGTAATCACTGTGCAAACAAATATTCGGAAACACATGTTACAGAACCATCTTTCGATTAAAAATGAAAAAGGCAAAACAAATGTTAGAGAGCCATCATTGTGTAACAGACATCATTTTACTCTAACCACCAAAGAGATACCTTTCCGTAAATTCTTTATCATAGAAGATTTAAGAACGTACACATCATGGCAACCGTGAACATAGCCCAATCACCGATTCACCGTGAGAAACTAAACTAATATCAAAATCGAGACTGGTCTGGCCATCTCCGGTCCCAGACGCACGATAATCACTTTGATTACGTGGAGGTAACGGCACATTAGTGCTCTCTCCGTACAAAGGTAGCGTCACAAGTTAACATTTTCATCTCTCAATATCATTTAAAATCAACTATCTAATAATTTATACAATATTTTTATCTTTTAAGTTGACTCTATACAAAGAATTAATATTAAATGTAACAATGTGAAAAGACAATTTGGTTGAATCTTGATGCTCTACTTTAAGTGAGAGTGACTTTTCATATTTTTTATCCTCTTTTATTTTTTTATATCACTAATTATCTTACATGATACAGTAAAAAATCAGTTGATGTCACTAACTTATAGACAACTTCAATACTCTCCTCAATTTTTTTTTCACTTGTTCCCAAAAGCAAAAGGCGAATTTACAAGGCGATAGACTCCGAGGAATCCCTTCTCTCACGGTCCTTGACTTCCATGGATTCTTCCGACTGAGTATCAAAGAAAGAAATCGCATCCCGGGCATCTCGCGAGTGTGATGCGCGCAGACTAGCCGGCGGCGCTGCGCCGATGGATTTCCCGTGGCTAGATCTGCCCTTCACCTTCCTGACGCTGCTCCTGGCTACCCGCCTTGCCTACGACTACTACGGCGTCGTCGCCGCCACGTTCGCCGGCAGCTTCTCCCTCCAGATCTTCCTCTTCTACTGCTTCGCCCGGTGGTACGACCATACCACTGGCGCCCGCGCCGAGCCGCTCCCGTCGACGTCCACGCAGCAGCATGACGACAGCGCCCCGCCCGTCCTGACTCCGCTGGTGGAGACGATGCGCGGAGCCGGCGCCACAGCAGCCGCTGGGGCCATGCTGGCTAATCGGTGCTTGGCCTTCGTGTTCATGGTGTTCGTCCCGCTCATCATCGTTGTCTTCGAGCGGAGCCAGGCGGACGTCGTCGCCTACGTGCTCTGCCTCGCCAACATCATCATCATGGTCGTCTGGCTCTCCCCGGACTCCGCGGGCTCGATTTCGACCGCGAAATCGTTCCTGAGGCTCAGCGACGACGAGGACGACGGCAGCGGCAGCGGTGGCGTCGGCGCCGAGGACAGGTGCTGCGTCTGCCTCGCCGGTATGCGGGAGGAGCAGGCGCTCCGGGAGCTGCCGCTTTGCGGGCACCAGTTCCACGACAAGTGCATCGGCAAGTGGCTCAAGGCGCACCCAACGTGCCCCGTGTGCCGGGCGTTGGCCGTGCCGCCGCCAGCCGGCTACGCCGAGGCGCTCGAAGACTCTATTAGCCCTGTCTAGCTTTGTTTGTGTCCTGTAATCCAATCTAACAATCAAACGCTGGATTCCTACAAAAGGAAAATCAAATGCCGGTAATGCTTAATTGTTGGGAAATTTGTTGATCATGTATAGTTCTGTGAATGAATTGTTTGTATCAACTGGAAATGTTCAGTAGAAACCTGTAAAACAGATTATGCTTCTTCTTTTTTTCCCACTGAAGATTGTGACAAGATGTCTTCGTCTACTTGTACATTCTGTTAATTAAAGCTGCAATTACTGTACATTCTGTTCAGAAAAGAGGAGGATAAGCCATGGTTCGTAAAAATACCTGGGTGACCACTTGGCACTTGGTGGTGTAGGCTTAACGGGGAATGGAAGACTACTGACATTTTCCGGGCATCAACAAAAATAAACTTGGATTAATTTTCTGCACAAATACCCCCATTGCTTCAGTGCAAAGTCGATTATTATCCTCTGAAACGTTGTTCCCGGCAAGTTCTTTTCAGATAGGAACAGCGGGAGGAGCTGGATTAAATTGCCCCAGGGAGTGACCGGTATTATGAAAGTCTCCCTGGTGTGCTAGGCAGGGGAAGCTAGTTGTTGATATATGAACATGGCACTAACAAACTACGTCGTGCTATCCTCTGTTCTTTTTATATACACTAGAACGGGAAGGTGCGCGTTGCCGCACCCGTGCTCAAACGGTTGACAATTAACAGGTACGTTCTGAGTCAATCATTCAATATTTGGAAGATTGTATTATGGATTAAATGTTTTATCCATAAACAGAACAACAATGGTATTTTAAAGAGTTGATTAGAGGCTATCTGAAGCATGTAAAATGGAAGTGTTTGATATTGAAACAAGTTCGAGAATTTGGACTTTGTAGATGGTAAGATATTGTCCTAATAGCCTGAAATATGTATATGAATATGTAAGGGCATGCAACAAAGTGTTAACTATTTTTGTAATGGTATTATGATTTAGTTCTGGGCTGTAGTTTAAAGCAATGAGGAAGTGTTGATCTGAGCTGTAACATATGGAATAAATATAAGATTGTCAGTATTGTGAAATCGTTGGTCAAGTGAATTTAGAGTTGTTGGTATCGTGAAACTCAAATACATCATACTATGTTTAGATTTGTGTAGTCTGCACGTGTTTCTGAAAATGTCATTATATTACAGAGTTGGCATATTTATTATATACGATAGCTAAATGAAGCGATAGATAGTACACTGAATATATATGTACAATGATTATTGTTGCTCAAAGGTATAGGTACAGTCCATATATGTTATGTACCAGACATTAAGACATATAGGGCTAGTTCTTTTGGCAGATTCTTCCAAAATCTGCCCCCTCCCCAGTTTCCCCCAGAATCTGTTCCTCCAAAATTTTTCACAATCTGAACTAATAAGATCCTGGAGAGTTCAGATTGTGGAAAATTTTGGGGGGACAGATTCTGGGGGAAGCTGGGGAGGGGGCAGATTCTGGGAGAATCTGCTAAAAGAACTGGTCCATAGTATGATACCTATAGAAAGGAAAGACCTGGGGAAAGATTAAGGATACGGAAGGTATAGTCGATAAAGGCAACTGATAACATAAAGCACCAGTAATAAGATAGAATGAAATAGAGCAATAATATAGAAGTACATATTATAACAGCTGCATATCACAAAGGTCTGGAATACATAGATGTGGATGTTTTAAACATGGATATCAATACAGGTGAATGAGGTAGCTCAAAACAGAATCAGCTTATAAGGTAGCTGTAAACGCCGGACTGAGTGCATGGAATGTTCAGCTGTAGCCATTGCTAGTTTAGTAGACGGCAAGTGTCTGCATATAGAGTATAGTATATGTCATTATACGTGGAAAGGTTGTTTAATTCAAAAAGCATATTACGAAATAGGGCAGAGCTGCGTTATCTGACCTTGTCAAATAGCATGCACAGTAAGTGCTAACTGGCCTTTCTTACCGCTATATGAAAAGAGACAGATACTGCCTATTTTGAGGTTTATATCTTGCACAAATTGATTCTAATTGGTTGTTATGATACCGCGCTTGTCTCGTCCCATCATGAGACGCACCTGATATTTGATGTTGTTATGCGCATTTCTGATAGGAAGACAGTCAATTGGTTGATCCAAATACTGTTTCAGATGTGCATTTGTGAAGCTTACTGAGAAGTACAGGAAATATAAGAGGAATGGCAGAGTCTAGAATAGAAAATAGAAAGGAAATATTTTTACCATCCTTCTGTTTCGACCAACGAAAGTCTTGTTCATTGTGCAGACATGACATGGTATTGCACGCTGTCTAGTGCCAATTATTTGTTTTAGACACTTGACATTGTCGGTTGTCATTTGTACATCGTTGCCAAAGACACATAGATTGTTGCATCCTCCAATAAGTTGAGGAGCAGAAGGGCCTGCATTAAATGGGATAAATTTTGCAAAAAAATAGGAACGATTTATTGTAAAGATAATACCATCACATTACCTCATCTGATAAGATTATCTGATTGTGCCTGTTTCTTAAGTGCACGAGAAGATATGGAGATGTTTCCATTCTTTGAAAGATTTGAATCTTTGTGAGAGGCAACTATTGAATTAGATATGTGACATGGTACATCTAAACAGGAAGCATTGTATTGTAATTTCACAAAGAAGAGCAATGATTTATTGGTTAAATGGTATTATGATATTACCTGGTTTAGTAAGCTTGTTTGATTGGTTTGGTTTTTTAACTGGACAAGCATGAACGGTACACTACTACAGAATTCATTTAACGGGACGCCCCTGTACAGACGGTTTTTTGAAGCCGTCTGTACAAATAGTATCACAGACGGTTCTAAATGAAAACCGTCTGAGAAAATGAGTACAAACGGTTCCCAACAAGCGGGACGCTACAGTACAGACGGTTCCAATTTGGAACCGTCTGTACAAATAGCACAGACGGGTCCAAACTGGAATCGTCTGTACAAATCAAACAGTACAGACGGTTCTAAGTTTGGAACCGTCTGTACAAATCTGTAAACAATACAGACGATTCTAAACTGGAACAGTCTGTACAAATCGAACAGTACAGACGGTTCTAAGTTTGGAACAGTCTGTACAAATAGATGAAGCAAGGCTAGTTGATCTCTGCTGCTGCGGCAGCAAAAACTGCAGATTTTCTTGCCGCGGCAGGAAAGTGGCAGCGTCGGGGAGGGAGTTTGATAGTTTCGATTGTCAAACGGTTTTCACGGCTATGAGCGGGAGGCCAAACTCTATGTCTCCAGAAATTTTGAGCCAATTCCGTGAAAGTCGACGAAACGACTAGTGGAAATCTCGGCCCGAAATCGAAGATTTCGAAAACGGCGCCCGGACGAAATTGCTCGGCAGAAGCTGGGATCAAGGTGGAAAGCAAGTACTCAACTCAAGCTAACCAGGGAAACAAGAATCACCTAATTCAGAATCCGGGTGAAGGAGATATGCCCTCCGCAAGATCAAAAAAAGTAACGAAAAAACTTCCAGAGCCAAAAAGTCTTACTTAGAAGCTGAATTTTGAGGGTCAAGATGCGTACAAGTGTATACACGTATAAAATTTTGGATGCGCCTCATTGTTAGCTTCAATTTGAGTGGTCGTAGACCTAAAACGAACTCCGTATGAGAAAGTTACGGCTGTTTTACTAAAACCTCTCAAACTAGGGTTGGATCTGGACTCTAAAACTAGCATTCGGTGCTACATTACAGACGGCTCCAATTTGAAACCGTCTGTACAAATAGCACAGACGGGTCCAAATTGGAGCCGTCTATACAAATCTAACAGTACAGACGGTTCTCAGTTTGGAACCGTCTGTGCTATTTGTACAGACGGTTCCAAATTTAGAACCGTCTGTACTAGAAGCGTCCCGCTTAGTCGTAGGCATGAGTTAAGAAGAAAGCCGTCCCATATGTATCGCATACTCAGACTAGATCAGCTGGCAACTCCCCTTACTGGACAACACGAGGTTGCGGGATCGAAACCCGCTGAAAAAGCATATTGTGCGATTTAATTCAAGCGGTTGGATGGGACTGTGCGGACGGTGGGATGAGACGCGGTTGAAGGATTGGGCACATGGCGTGAGGGGTTATATTTTTATTTTTATAACACGACATCACAGACGGGTACTAATCGATTAGTACAGACGGTTCCAAACTAGAACCGTCTGTACAAATCGCAGACGGTTCTAGTTTGGAACCGTCTGTACTAATCGATTTGTACAGACGGTTCAAAAACCGTCTGTACAAACCTGATTTGTACGGACTGTTTCGTACAGACGGTTCGGAAAACCGTCCCGCACGGGAGTTCCGAACCGTCTGTACAAATGATTTCTCTAGTAGTGGTACTGTCCACATTCTTTGGAGGATCTGGACTTGTGCATAATAGTATCATAGGATTAGCCATTAGGTGTGCAGTAGACTGTATTCGAAGAAGAAATAGGGGACAGTTCAAGTTATATGTTATATCTACCATCATCATCACTAATGTAGATGACTAATTGTCTAGAGTTGCGCTTATTGCTCGGACTATGAATGTACATAATAATCTCTCTACTTGAGTTGCTGGACCCTGAAGGAATTTATCAGAGTATTTTATATCAGAAATGAACGATGGAGGATAAACAAAATGATACATATACCGCACCATTATGGTCGGAGTCTGATTGGTTGCGCTTCATGTTCATAAAACTGCACACCTGCATATTAGGTTGCTTATATCAATCAAATGTAACAATCGAAAATGTACTGCTAGTGATGGATTGCAAAGTAAATGAATCAAATGTATGTTGTTGCCACGTGAGGGAAGGTGCATTCATCGTAGCTCACTAAATATAAGAACAAGTTGTACGTTGATCTGAATCTGGCAGTGAATGTGCATACCAAGTGTAAAAGAACCTTCTTAATCTGCAAACTGAAAAGCACAGATGTGGCTTTTACTGATGTGGGTAGTATATACACATTGTGTCTGTTTAAGGACCTGATCGTCGCTATAATTGGATAGACAATCAATTCAATAGCGGAGCCAGGAATTAGTGTTTACGGGGGCCAAGTGAATTATATAATGCAACAATATTGATAGGAGGTGGCCAAAGTGTGCCAATACTGATATTTTTTCTTGAAATCTATAGGGTTAATAGTAACTATCAATGTATTGTTGAATCATTGAAGGGCGCCCTGGCTCCTGCCAGTCCGGGACTCTCCCTCTGCCGGTGAATCAAATAGACGTGTAATAACTTTGATTTACAGAATGCAAGATCTATCTGTGAGCGGTACATTGACCATTATTACAAGAGGCAAGAAATTAGGCAGGAATGCACCTGGCACCCGCGAAAAAATGCCGGTGAGGAGCTGCTGCTCGAGCTGTACCGTACGGCGGCGCGGCTCAGCGCGGCGCGGTTACTGGTGGCCCGGAGGAGTATGGACTGGATCCATTAAAGTCAATCGGAGTGTCGGGGACGGCAGGAATGCGCTGGGTCTTGCCGGTGAGGAACGTCTGGTCGCCAAGCCAAAACCCTAGCTGTCTCTTTTCAACGGTCGATTCGGGTGTGCTCAGGTTGTGATCGGGGAAGGAAGGGCAAAAGGGGTAAAAATCCACTTTTAGCCTCCCCCCCCTCCCGCCACAGGTCAATGCCAAATATAGCCCCTTTCTGTCGTTAAAGTCAAAAATAACCTACACGTGGCACGTACCGCAGATCCAGCGTGCGCGAGAGCTCTTACCGCATATCTGGCCTGCGGCCCACGCATGGGGCCCGCGTTCGGAAGCTCTCGCAGACCCGAGGCGACCTGCCGCAGGTGGGGCCTGCGGCACCCACCTGCCGCACGTCCGGGCTGCGCGGCCACACCTCCCGCAGGTCCCTGGTGCGGAACCCGCCTCGCTCCGGCCCCGTCTGCCCTGCTGCCGGCTCACCCACGGGACCCGGCCGCCTCGGTGGTGGCGCCTCCTATAGTGCTCGTACACGATGTACGTAGATTCTTTTGTAGATCATTTCTACAGTGCTCCTGCACAATGTGTCTAAGTGTGAAGCGAGATTCTATCTCAAAATTTTGTACAATATATTTCCTGTTTGGTCACTGTTTATCTCAAAATCAACGAAGTTTGTCTCACAATTTGTGTACGCAGGCATCTCGCGGTGGTCGGATTTAGCTCTTCTAGCGTGATATTTTTACGTTGTTGCGATTAGACCCAGCATTGTGTAGTCTTGTCGGAACTGTTGAAGCAATGGCAGCAGTCGTTTTAAATGAAGGGGTTGTGCAGCTCGGTCTCAAATTCTATTTGTAGTTTGTACGTTCTCCCATCTCCGATTCTTGTGCTCCTCATGTGAAGAGCAGAGAAGAGCAACAACAATACTTAGTAGTCCAAACAACAAAGTACAGTGGTACAATTATGTGAAACCACTAAATAGGGTGACCGATCAACAACCTCTTCCCCTCTTGTGTCTGGGCGGCATGTGATCTGAGGGGAAAGTGAAATGTTCACGTGGCACTGGGTTAGTCCGGAGGCCGTAGCAAGGAGTCTCCTGAGTCTCCTGAGTAGGTTCGGGTTGACTAGGAATCTGGCTATGACCGAGAGGATGCTGTCCAAATAAATCTTGTACCCAATCGTTGCCCGGGTCGTGGGACGAACCAGCCTCGTAACCTCCTCCTCCAACCAGGGATTGGTACTGAGTATTAGGTTGCATCCATGGGGTCTGGACAGCAAAAGTGTCATCGTCTTATGACGAATCAATGTGGTCCATGCTCTAAAAAAATATGAAAGTATTATTGAAAATTTAATTTAAGGTACAACTACTGCACATAACTTAAAAAATGTACCATTACATACTTGACTAAATTGACCTCCCTGAGACCCCTGGGCCTGTTCTTGTGGTGAATCCATGTCGAACTACATACAAATTTGATAATCGCTTAGTCCTTATTTTTAACCTCATCATTTGTATAATACTGATATGCACAAAATTAAGTGCACCTGAAGTCCTCGAGGAGCTCGCGTAGACGACGTTACCATGTGCCATGTGTCTGCACGTACGTCCGACTAAAAAAGTTAGGAAAAAGGTATACGCAAAATATCATACTAACGATATATGGAAAATGTGTGCTCTGTTAGCAAAGGCATACCTCTCGAGCTGCACCTCCCCGTGACGTCTGGCCTTGCTCGTGCGCCGAGTCATACTATATAAAATATGTGATCATTGCGTACTACAAATCTATATATGTAATTAGGTTGGATGAGTCTGTGTGCTAAATGTATCGTACCTGCAGTCCTCTGCTAGCTCGCTTAGAGGATATCCTCAAGAGTGAAGTGTCCCCACGCACGTCAGACTGTTAAATGTCAGTAGTTCAATTCAATTTATGTATTCACCCAGAATTAATGCAAAAAGTTAACTTCGAACATTAAAAAAGGCTTACGTCTCGACGTCCCGAAGTGGCACGTGTATCTACTACCTCACTTGGTCGTGTCGACCGTACCTCTGGCATGTTTAAAGCATGCGGCAGTATGTCGTCTGTCCTACCGCAACTCAAATTCTTGAGAATCCCTTTCGTATCCTCGTACATGTCTTTTATCTTTCGGAAAAGGGGATGGTCGCGATGATGGCCGGTGCGAAGTTCGGATGCTGCGGTATCGTGGATTCGCAAGGCCCGATCGAACTGCATATGCGAGGTTACTTCTACTCATCGAGATGTGCATTTTTTTTCGAATTCTTCAGAATTTTTTTAAATATTACCGTGTCGTCACGATGTGAAGCTCGGTACCGATTCATCCCCATCCGTAGTTGATCAGCATGTGTGATGGATGCTCGTCTCTCGGGTGGAGGACATGTGAGCCTAGCGCGGGTCCTTGGCACGTACCACCGCAGGTAGTCGGCGTACATGCTCTCGTCGTATTGCCTACATTTAAGGTAATGTTAATTAGTCACTGAGCATACATAACATAACATGTGTAACCTGATTGTCACAAATTATCTACCTTAGTTCTGGGATGATCTCTTGTGCAGCCAAGTTGTCCCACATTTCCTTCCACGGACGCTGTGTCATTCTCCAATCAAACTCCTTCCTGTCTTTCTTACTCTGCCTACATTTCAAATACAATAAGCACCCGTACGTACACTAAAATCACTAATAAGCCTAAAATAGTTGCGAATGTACAAAACTTACTCATGGATTTTTTTCTCCAGTTGTCTGCTAGCTGGAGGGGGCACTTGCTGGAATAGCGCGAACTGCCTCATGACACATTGGGGTGCATATAACTCTACCATGTTAGAGAATACTAAGTGACATGTTGTCGGCCAGTAATTTACGTCCCTTCTGCACTGGATGGACAAACCATGAGGTGCTACGCTACCTATATGGTCATTTGTCCATGGGAACCATATCACCCATCCTGGTCTATCATCTCGAACTCCTGGTGGTACATTGGGTAGCAACGCGCGGACAGGTCCCGAGCCCAAGTAAGGGTGTGTTTGGTTTGAGGAATGAAGTGGAACAGAACAGAACCATTCCAGAATCTGAGGTGGTTCTAGTGTTTGGTTTGAGGAATATAGCAAAGTGGAATGGAACAAAATGGTTCCACCAAACCGAATATTCGGGCTAGATGCGGAACGACGCGGTCTCTGAAAATTAGCCGAACCAACTGATTCCTCGTTCTATCGTGGCTGTAAAAAAAAGCATCCGATCGCCCTCCCCGGAGCTCCTTCTCCCCGCGCCGCTGGCTGCTCCCGCACGGGCGCCCGCCTTGCCGCCGCTGCGCACGGGCCGTCCGCTCCCGCCGGCTCCCGAGCTCCCGTGCCTCTCAAGCCACCTCCGCCTCCATGCCGCTCCAAGACCCCGGCCGGGAAGCTCCTCTGCGCCGCCGGCCTCCCCTGCGGCTCACCCGCCGCCACCGCCCTTGTCTCCTTCCCTCCTCCGGCCGGTACCGCTTCCCCTCCTCCTCCAGTGCTCCCCATTTTCTCTGCTCCGGTGGCTCCAAGGCGGCAAGACCGGCGGTGGCGACCCGGGCGGGCTCGGCACAGCGGCGGCGCCTCGGCGCGAGCGCCGACGCCCGAGCAGCGACGGCAGCGGCGAGCGGCGGCGGCGCCCGCAAACCGGCGCAGCCAGCGGCGAGCAACCCGGCAGCGGCGGCGGCGCTTGCTCTCGGTGGTTGAGCGACGAGGCGGGTGCAGCACGCGGCGGCGGCCGAACGTGCGGGGGGCCGGGGCTGGTTCGAGCGTGCGAGGGCCGGGGCTGGTACGGGCGGGTGGTGGCCGGGGCTGGTGCGGGCGGGCGGTGGCGGCAGCGGCCGGGGCTGGTTCCATCCCATCCTCTCATCCTCTCAACCAAACAATAGATGGAACCGTTCCAATCTTCGAACCAAACAGCAGAATAGAACCATTCCATTCCATCCCATTCTATGGTTCCAGAACCATTCCATTCCGTTCTTTTTCATTCCTCAAACCAAACACACCCTAAAAGTGGCACCTGTCCACCGAGTCCCCATAGTCGGACCATCTATAGCGCTCAGCCCCATGGGATACGGGTGGATTGGTTCAATTATCTGGGGGCGTCCAACAGGGAAGTGCTCCTAGGACCACAGCTGAAGTAAAGCATGGCATACGCAAAGTACCGGCTGTTTGCCCCTCGTACGGGATGTTGCGTCACACAACCCCTTGTACATAGCACTGAATACTGCAGATCCCCAGCTGTATTGAGGAGCGTCCCCCAGTGGAGCATCTGCCAAAGCCTCTGCAAGGTGTATGTAGCTTGGGTACACTATGTGACCATTCGAGGTTGGAAACATGAACCAACCGAACAGGTAAAGCAAATACGCAACCAAATGCTTCCGTACAACTTCTTCGTCAGCATCCACCGGGCATGTGTCAAACCTCCTAAGCCAGTTCTTTGGGACACCACGTGGAAGATCTCCTTTCTCTGTTCTTGGAATCTCTGCCCCAAATCTTTTAGCCAAGTGCTCCATCCAGTCAACTCTCTTTAGAGGTGGAACTATAGCTTCTCCGCTGACAGGCAACCTTGTGATCATGGAAACGTCTTGTAGAGTGACGGTCATCTCTCCCCAATGGAAGTGAAAAGTGTGAGTCTCAGGCCTCCACCTGTCGACTAGAGCACTCAACAGTGACGAGTCCAAAGTGAAAGATTGGCCGGTCGACATCATCCTAGCGAATGGCAAGAGCCCTGTATCTTGTAGGAATGGAACGAACCGCTCATCAAGGGCCCAGTGTGACCTTGGAACCCTTAACATGAATGTTGGGGGAACGTCGACCTCCCTTGCGAGCCAAGAGTGGCACCGATGGTGATCATCGTAATAATGGTACAGTAGTTCTGGTAGTGTAGCCATGTCCTGCAGCGAAAAACCGTCAGGCTCATCTGCATATAACAACAATCGGAAATCGACATGCAGTTAAATAAAACCTAACATTTCCTACGTACACATCACAAGTATCGGAGTTGAACAGGAACAATACAAATATAAGCAAGATTACATCACTAGCAGTTACACGTGACAATACATAGATAAAACACAATTCCGTTCAAGGAAATTTGATGACATATTATCTTCTACTATGTTTGGGCAGACGCACTCGGCTTGTTCGGGCAATCCTTCTTCCTATGTGTAGCGCTCCTACAAATTGAACACTTGTGGGGTTCTCCAATTTGGCTTTCATCCATGTCATTCCTGAATCGCTGAGTATGTCGTCGACCTTTCTTTTGCTGCTTCAGTGCTACATTCGGCACCCACTCCCATTGGCCAGGCCATACATCCCTATAGCTCATATCAATGCCATATGAGTAGAACTCGCTGCTCCATGTGGCAACCAAATGCTGAATATTGAAGTATGGTGAGACATATTGTTGCGAAGCTTGTTTCAAGTGTGCACACGCGGCGTACACATGTGAGCAAGGATAATGCAGAAGCTTCGGCTTGTTACATGTGCATGAACAAGACGTAGCGTTAAGCTTGCATTCATGCTTCCTGTCACCTCTAGCATGGCTGTTAACATGCTTCCTACGAAGACGGATCTCATATTTCCTCCGCAAGCCATCAACCACTCGAATGTCATGCTTTTGAGATTTTTTATTTTTCATGTCCATATATCTCTGCATAACTTTAGACCATTGCTTACCTTTCTCCATGTTATCTTTTGCAGCCCTGGATCTATTATGAAAGTAGCTAACAGTCTGGGACCATGATTCATCAACGATGGCAATGATGGGGAGGCACCGCACACCTTTCAGCACGCCGTTGTAACCTTCGGACATGTTTGTTGTCATTATGCCGAACCTTCGACCATCCGTATCATGAACCAACGCCCACTTCTGAATCTCTAGGGCGTGTTTGCTGACCCACTCTGAGAGAGTCCGAACTCTTCTATTGGGTGCAGCACGGGGATGCAATGGTTGTTCACCTTCGACTTGAGATTCCCCGCTGTGACGGGCTGTTGCACTCTCTAATAATATCCAGGTGTCCCGGAACTTCCGCTCCTGATTCTGCATGCACGTCTTGACATTGTTCATTAGGTCCTTTGAGCGGAACTTTTGAAAGAAATTGGTAGCTAAATGCCGCATGCACCATCTCGATTCAAGATCACTCCACCTGTACTCGTCAACAACTGTATGCCTTATTGTGTCAATGGCGTTTAGAAGACTAGCATTGCGATCGGTAATGAGGCATACGTGAGGAATATCTCTGACAACTGACAACTTTAGATTTATGAGGAACGAGAGCCAGCTATCTAAGTTCTCGCTCTCAACGATTGCGTATGCAACTGGAAGCACTTGATCATTTGCATCGGCTGCCATTGCTATTAGTAATGTCCCCTTGTACTTTCCGGTGAGGAATGTACCATCCATTGACAGGACGGGATGATAGTACTTGAATGCCTCGATGGTTTGACTGAAGGCCCAGAATACACGATCAAGTATGAACCGACCAGGTACCCCTTCTGGATGTGGCCTATCAGACTTGTTTATGTAAGTGTCAGGGTTAGCTTCTGCTATCTGATGCAGCAACCTAGGGACAAAGTTATACCTCTCTTTGAACGTACCGAACATCCTCTCAATCACCTTTTGTTTTGCACGTCTGACCATGCTGTAGCCGACAGGAAAACCAACTTCGTCAGCCACGGTCGCCATCAGTGCCTTTGGCCCCACCGAGATATCTTGCGACACTAGGTGGTGCACTTTTTCGGCTACAAATGCAGCACTCACATTACGGTGCTTCGTCAATGGCTCAGATAGCTCACATGTATGGGGTATGAGGACTGTTATCTCAAAATCCCTAGAAAGGCCCGCGTGCTGGTTCGCACGGATTCTCGCTGGGCAATTCGGAACCTTCAGACATTGAGGATTAGACCTTTTTGATTTGTATTCACGACTTATGGAGACAGCATACTTCGTGATGGCGGTCTTCACGGCCTGCTTGCTTGGAAAGCGCTGGCCAACCATTAGAGTGTTCTCATCAAAGCCCCAGTGTGAATTGACGTCACGTGAGATCACAAGGTTTCGTATTGTCAATTCGTCCATATCTTCCGCAACAGCTATTTGAGGACCGCCTGCACCATCATCCTCGCTACCATCAGATATTTCATCACCCTCTTCATCCGAATCCAACTCGTTCGGCAGGTTTGGTAAGACTTCGAATAAGTCTACATGGGCGGACCAGAATGGACCTGCATCTTCGTTACTGACTAACTGTTCTTCTTCTGCATGCATGGGGTTGTCCTCCCTCGCCGCCAGGACTATTTGATGACTTTCTTCTGCCGTGGCAAGTTGTAACTCAACAGCTGCACTACAACCTTCATCACGATCAACAAATTGAACATACACCATTGGCTGGCCATACATCGCAGCTCCAGGAGTGCTAACAAGCCTCATGTACCCAGCCCATGACACATTGCCAGTGACCTTATGTAGCTCCCACAAGGGGTCACATGAACCTTCATCGTGACCCCTACATGTCACTGTCTCGATGACAAGTTTTTTACGCGCCGTCTCCCGATCAAACTCCCGACGTATGGCCCTCCTCAGGTCAGACAAACTAATCTCCACCAAACCTTCTATTCATGCTACCTTAAACTGGCATTGTGACAGATGGAGCCCGCAAGGCCCGTCCCGTATTACACTGCCTCCATAGAACACTAATAATTCATTCATTGTACCTATATACGCATGAAATAGATATAAATATGTTATTCTCATTTTCATTTCGTGTACGACCATAATAAATATACTAACAATATAATTTGATAAGATATGGACGAATAATACTTTTAAAATTACTCAGTACTACTTCTAGTAAAAAAAATTAACGTACTCACATGTTATAGAAATGATTAGTATCTTTCATACTAAGGATGATTTGCGACGTGTGTAATCTTTTTATTCATATTATAACATGAAATTCCTTTTTTAATTTTTCCACCGCATAAAATGTTTTTTACTACAATGTGTTAGGTTTTTGATTTCTGACATTATTTTTCTCAGTTTAGATTATAAATTTTTTTTTGTAAACGTACACAAATGTTTAACATTAATTTATATATGCACGTTTTAAAATATAACAGTCGAGGTACATAATTATTTGCATGTGAAATTTAATTACCTTACACGGTGCTTCACCGTTTAATGCACTAATCTTCCAATTAGAACACAAATATGATCTACAATTCACTCTTCAAGCCATGATCATATATACTTGGGTCACTACATTATAAATAACAACATTATTATTAAAATTTATAGCACCCTTCAAACATACTAATTATTTGCTATTTAACTCATTTTGTCAACATAGAAAATAACATGACTACCTATAGTAATAAAGAGAACTTCAATCTGACTAATTAATTAGTACTTAACGAAAACGTTATTATTTTCGGTACTCAAATTAAACTAACATCGTCATCGTCGTATCAATTCTGCTAATTAATATTTTTGGTCTCAGAAAATAACCAAAAACATCACTTCCGAATATGAAATATAGCAAACACCAACTACTCCAAAAATATATCGCGAACACCAACTTGCATGTGAATTTAAAGTGAGTAACCTGTGAATGGGATGGAGAAGATAGTATGCGAGAGCTGCACCAGGCTGGGGCTTAAACGAGCGTCTCTACGCGAATTCGCAAAGGTAGACCTGTGAATGGAATGCACTGGAGAATGAGAGAAGAAAGTATGCGGGAGCTGCAGCAGGCTGAGGCTTAAATGAGCGTCTCTGCGTGATTTCTGGGCAAAAGATTCTGAGTGAACAGTGTCAAAAAGAAAGCACTGTAGCGAACAGTGTCCAAAAGAAAGTACTGTAGCACAAAATTGACATCTCACGCCTTTCTATGCACGTAAGGAATCTACGCATTCGAAATTTATCCAAAGGAATGTACGCGCGCAGAACGAACAAAATTTGCCAGAAGCCGGTGCACGCACTCGCCGCACGCCTGGCCTACGGTGGGGGATGCCGCACGCCTGGCCTGCGGCAGGGAGGGTGCCGCACGCCGCAGCGCAGGTCAGGGGTGCGGTACGTACCACCTGTCAGTATGAGAACGATCTACAGGTTCGATTTTGGCTTTAGTTTTAAGAGGGGGCTGTTTTTGGCATTGACCTGTAGCAAGGGGCTAAAAGCGGAATTTTTTCTAAGAGCTAAATCCTAGCACCGCAAGATGACTGCGTACACAAATTCTGAGATAAACTTCATTGATTTCGAGATGAACAATGATCAAACAGTAAATATACTGTATAAAAGTTTACTTTGCACTGATTTTGAGATGGAATTTTCCTTTAAACTATAGCAAGCTTTTTAATCTATAGCAAATTTGCAGAATCGAGGCGACGCGGAACCAAATCCAGGTGACGTGGCCGCGGGGGGCCGCGGTGAGGCAGGATGTGAGGCACCTCCCGCACGCCAGAGGTGCGGCAGGTGGGGTGCCGCATGCCCCACCTGTGGCACGCTGGTCCGGTGTGCGGCAGGCTCGGCTCCCGGGCCCCACGCGCGGGCCGCGTGCTGGACTTGCGGGAGGACAGTGCCGCATGCCCGGGGTGCGGGTAGAGCCACGTGGCTACGCGTGATTCGTTGATGCGGTCATTTTTGGCTTTGAAAAAATTAGGGGGCTGGTTTTGGCATTGCGCCGGCGCAGGGGGCTAAAACTGGATTTTCTCCGGGCAAAAGGTGTCTTATGATTATCTTGGATGGCCACAGGGGAACAAGAGAGTATTTGTTTGCACCTAGGCACAGCTGGGCCAGTGGGCTTTTATTACCAGCTCGTTAGACGGGATATAGAAAGCTAGTTCATGGGCAGGTTGGTCTGCTGGACCATTTACATGTATGTGATACAAATTGAAGGCCACGGTCCCTATGGACTATAATATCACGCCTATAGGTATCAGCTGAAAAATCACCGACAATCAACATGGCAAGGTCATTAGATGTAGGCAAATTATACTGCACATCACCTTTCTTTTCTGGAGCAAGAATCCTTATAGCTAGTTCATTAGGATAGTCCTTTATGTGATCCCTAGCAACCCTAAACTGTTTAACAAGAGGGTTCACCTAATCTAACATAATCATAAGCTGCTCGACAATGCACTTATCTACATCACCATCCAAACCATCATCATCGGACAAAGCACGTATTCTATTCTCAATTTCATGTTCAATATCATATATATAATTGAGCAAATTTAGGTTTCTGACGATTAGCAGGAATCAATGTACCTATCCTATAATGAACCTGATCACTTATGCGGAATACATAAGGTCCGTTTCCATCATTAATAGACTTATCTGTCTTAGCTCCAATCGATGTGAAATTGAACATGCAGTTATACTGGCGTATGTGGTCCATAAATTTAAGGCTCTGACAATCACCACTAAATGTCATCAGCTGCGCAAGCGGCACAGGTGGTGGCTCGAATGGGGCAAGGAAAACCCAAGCAGCGCTACAGCAGCGATTAAATGCAATGCGTCTTTTTGCCCAGCTGGAATCTTTATGGACACATTCAACCCACCAGAATGCAGCACCACAATGTCTACATCTGTAGCAAGGTCCTCTAAGACGGGACCGCCCAGGATACGTGGCTGAATATTATAATAAAAAAGAACATAACCAAACACGAAAAATACAATTTCCCTATAGAAAAGAAAACTCAGTGACAAACACCACACCTTTCAAAGCATCCATATATTCCTGAGGCAATGGCAAATGGGGCTGACCATCAGGGTTGCAAGGTAGAACAGAGCTGACCAATGGTCGCTGCCTTTTCAATCGAATACGCGCCCTTCGAATTTCCCTACCGTGCGAGACAGTATGGATGGGAAGAAACCATCGTCTAACCACGAACAGGGAAGAACAAAGTAGTAAGCATTAATTGACGTGCGCCGAGCTAGCCTAGGTGGAAAATACAGAAGACAAAGAAAGGAAATCCAACCCATTCTCACTCGCTTGGACAACAAAGAGGATGCACTAGAAGTTCTAGCATAGTCTGAAGGTAAGGAAACAAGGACTGCTCGTTTTCGTTTTGAAGATAACCTGTCCCGCTCTGAGCGTGATGGACCGGGTTCCTCCAAAGGTATGCATTGATGCCTATCCATCACTATCTAGCAGAACACGCCATGCAGACCAAACCAACCAAGACAATCACAAATCACTTAATCTGCACATATACCACAAGGGAAGCATCTAAACCAAACTAATCAAACCAACACAAACGAACTACATTGAAAGATATATACGTAGTAGTTAATAACTATATACCGCAATTTAATTATAACAATCAGATACAAAGAAGTACACTGGAAGGTATATAGGCAGTTAATAAGTATATACCACAATTAACTATAACAACTCCCCGAAAAACAATAAAACCAATTAAAGACGAAAAGGAGTAGAGCAACAAACTAACCTGACCGGAAGCCATCGAAGAAATCGAGCACCCAAGACCCTATCCAGGTAGACCCTCCAACGCACACCCATAATCGCTCATGCGACAAACCCTGCAAGTAAGAGGAGGTCAAATAAGAATAAATAAAGCAGCAAATCTTACGATCGGAACAGCTCAGTAACACACACCTCTACAAGGAACGAAAACAGTAATAGTACACGTGGAAGGAAACGAATGAACCTTAAGTCAAAAAAAATAACCATTTATACAGAAGACAAGATAAACACACTAAATAAATGGCAGGAACGGTGTAACAAGCACATAGGAAAATCCATAGCCACCAGCCACCGGCACTGAAAGAAGAAACAAATAACAGGAAAACCCAAGAACCATTTCCAAGACCAAGAAAAGTTAAGAGATAGGCATAACCTATTAACATACCTCGACAAAAAGGAGAAGACAAACACATTACCCAGCAAGCCAATAAAAAAGACAAGAACAGCAAAAGTGTTCTAGTAAACGGACAATCCTACCGAACGCAAGAAATAGACAGGGAGAAAATCAAACCGATAAAAAAGGCCCTCACTTACAGAAGAGGCAGCACAGCGAACAGACAAGCAAAGAGAAGGGAAAAGGAAAAGGTAGCACATAGAGGAGGGCTTATATATACTCACCAAAGAAAGAATGAGAAGGCCAAGAGGCACCAGCCCCACAACCACCCACGCCAGCACAATCGAGGCCATGGCAATCGCCGTGACGGAGCCACCAAGAAGAACAAGCAAAGAGACGTGTCCGGAACGAACGGCACGTAGGCACGTCGGTGCGAAAGCACAGCACGAGGCAAGGACCGTGACCATAACACCAGACAACGTCATCCACACCATCGAGCTCTGCACCGGCGAACGGACAGGGAACTGCAAGGAAAGAGCACACGTCGGCTGCAACATCGACTGACCCGCCGCTGCACAGGAGAAGCAGAACAATAGTGCACCAAGTACACCTCCGCACTCCCCTCACAACAACCTAGAACAATCCAGCATAGCCCAAGACTAAACAAAGCTCCAGACCGGCCCACTGTGCAGACCTCCTAGCCGGCCACACCATAGCCAAGCAAACCGGCCAAGAAACTCGGCAAATAATGGGCCACAGATTTTTCCCGCGGAGCAGCGGCCCAGAGGACGCTAACCACACGGGACAACACAGGTGAGCGGGACGCGGGCCAGCCCAGGCGTGTGACGTGGCCGCCCCCCACAGATCACGACTGTCCGCACGGGACAACATAGGCGAGCGGGACGCGGGCCAGCCTAGGAACGCGACGCGGCCGCCCCGCGCCGATCGCGGCCGTCTGCCCGGGAACGGATGTAATCCCGCACCTGATGCCCTGAGAGGGCGCGGAGGCTGCCCTGCTTTTATTATACTAATATAGGAGGTTATATGGGGCATGTTAGATGCACTAGCATCCTAAGGTGTATGAGTGCACTAGAGCATCAATAAATGTCTTTAAAAGTTGTGAAAGACTCTAAAGAAGTTCATAACATTGAAATAATATGATTCTATCATGCCACTTTTATATCCAAATTCGTTCCGCAGATCGAGGAACAAAAAAGACAAATCTGACTGTAAATAGTACCATACTCAAATCCAAAGTGAACAGAACCACGTTCACAATCCAATTTGTCTTTTTTTGTTCCTTAAGTTGTAGATTGAATTTTGGATTTGAAATTGTATAAATGTTGACAATTTTTTGCAAAAATATTTTATGATTTTTTGAATGTGAATTGCGCCCTAGTGCACTAGTACATTTAAAGATGCTATAGCACCAATAAGCATTTTTAAAATATTTTCTTTTTCATAATTTTCAGAACTAGGGCACGAAACTTATAATTTTTCAAAAATACGAGCCTATCAGCGAGCCACTGGCCGAAAGGGGACTATTAGCCAGCGGTTGACCGACAATGACACGTGTTGGCCAGTTGCTGGCTGATAGACCCATGTCGGCCAGTGGCAGGCTGACAGCTCTACCAATTGGTGCATAGACGACCGACTAGGCGCTATTGGCCGATGGGTGGTCGACAGGGGCAATCAAGTCACGTTTCCCTATCTGCCCCATGCTGATTGCATCGTTCGCTCCACCCCATCCCGAGTAAGAGAGAGAGAGAGAGAGAGAGAGAGGCCGACGGTGATGCGGTCTGAGGAGAGGAGGAGGGAGAGAGAGACGATGTGTGCGCGAGGTAAACCCTACTCTAAACCCTAATTATTTTTTCTTTATTTGTATAGTTACTTGTTAAAATTAGTATGTTAGCTATATTGAAATAATTAGTGATGTTAGAAATTCAATGTTAGAAATAGTAATAAACGTTATAATTTGATAAAACAATTAGTAATGTTAGAAATAGTCGTAAGTAGTTAGCAATTTTAGAACTTTGCGCTCTGCCCTAGAGAATTTTTTATGTTTATAAGATAATAGACAAAATTGACGACCGTGAGTGTCGGACAAAGGGAAGCACATGGCATGCGGGAAAAATAGTCGTAAACATTATAGTTTGGTTATACTTGACTTAGATTGAAAATAGTCATAAACCTTAGAAATTAGTTATAGTTGAACCTAGATTTGAAATCCAGATACTACAGTACATATATATAATTATAGAGTGGTAGAATTTACAAAGCGGTAGATTTTGAACCTAGATTTAGCATGACATCATAAATTTGTTGACAACGATGTTACAAATGACAAGTATGTTAGTAGTGAAATACAATGTTTTCTATGGTCCTGGAGAAGTTAGGACAAACCCGTCAAGGGTTGATCTTAGTGCCTTCTACTATATTGAATTGCCTTCTAAAAATGTAAAGGCGCTAAACATTAGAGAAGGGAAAGATTAGTTCACACGTAGCTTTACTCTTGATACTGATAAGTATAATGTCAGCATTCAAGTAGTATTTACCATGTCTTGCATAAACATGTGTTGGGATTTGATGCCTATTGAAAGAACGAAAGGATGGAGTTCTTGGCTGAGGGTGTGCAGGGCTCGTAAGGATGATCCGATCGCATTGGTGCAGCCGATTATGAAGGATTCAATAGGGCATATTGTAGAGACTACAAAATAGGTCAGAGCAATGCACCAGCCCAAGAAGAGGAGGCAGCTATCGAAGGTAGTTAGTATGAAGCGGATGATCATTGAGAAGCAGACGTTCTTGGAAGAATGAGACATAATCGTGTCCCTACTGGGTAGGCAGATGAAGTTGAGGATTTTGAAGAGTTGGTGGAGGCTATGGAGCAGGAAGATCAAGAAGATATGGTAGAAGATGAGGGGGAGGAGACTTTGCATCATCATATTCCTAGTGGGTGGAGCCAAGAATTTTTGGGTGCAATGTGTGTGACAGATGGTCATGATTCATCATTGGAGTTTAGGAGGAATGAGGTACAACATAGCACTATGTATCACGACAAGCTTGAAGTGAAGGATGCAGTATCTATTTGGGGAATATCCATGCAAAGGACGTTCTATGCTCATGTATCTACCCTGATGCAATATACTGCAAAGTGCAGTGCTAATGGTTGTCCTTGCATTGTTCATGCACATGTGCCAAGGTATGAAGTGAACTGGTTGTCACTAGAGTGATGATGCATAACTATGTTAGATCTAACATCCTTACAGAGCACTGCAACTTGACTTCGAGCTTAGTTGCAAGACTAATGTTTGTTGAGATAGTGGAAAAGAAGGATATGGAAGCAAACACATTCAAGTAGCAATAAAGAAAAAGTATCAGTTCACAATCAGCTATGGGAAGGTGTGGAGGGCTATGCAAAAGGCCATGGAGATGCGATTTGGGAATTATAAAGGTCTGTATCACAACCTGCCTTACCTGCTATGGACACTACAAGCGACGAACCCAAACACTCATGTTGACATCAAGCATACTTTCTTTGTTGAGTTGCCTAGACTGAAAGAGATGAACAAGACTTTCTTCTTGTTTGGTCAATGAATTGAAGCATTCAAGCACTATCAGCCTGTGCTATGTGTTGATGGTACCTTTCTGACAAGCAAGTATAAGGGACAAATCCTGATTGTGCTCGGTGTGGATGGTAAGAACCTTCTTCCACTGGCTTTCTCATTTGGTGATGATTAGAACTATTTCAAGTTGGCTATGGTTCTTCAAAAGACTTAAATGTGGTGTCATGAGAAATCAACCCAACGTCTGCATACTCCATGACTGGCATCCCGGAATATTGAAGGCTGTCAAGGCGTTAACAATTCCCGGAGTGGATGAGCTTGAGCCCTGGGATGACTTGGAAAGTTGTTGGTGTATTCGTCATCTAGGGGCTAATTTCTACCGAAAGTTTAGAAACAAGTGTCTGAAGAATCTTTTTTGAGAGGTTTTGCAAGCAGAATCAGCAGAAGAAGTTTGATACCTTATGGGCCGAGATCGATGAATTCACCAGAAAGGAGCTAACTCAGTAGAGATAGAAAGCTGTGGCAATGCTAGTATCAACGAAGGAGGAGCCAAAAGAACTTTGCGCTCTGCTGGTACTGACCCGCCTGGCATGAGAAGGAAGAAGGCTGGACGGATCAAAGGCCTTCTCTAAGTGGATCGAGAATGAGCCCAAGGAGTAGTGGTCGTTGCTCTTTGACACTCATGGGGCAAGGTATGGTATCATGACAACCAACCTAGCAGAGGTATAAAATTGGGTACATAGGGGGCAACGCGGTTTACCCTTAGTTGCTATCATTGATGGTGTGCTCCATGGGACAATTACGTACTTCCAACATAGTTATCAGAATTTTGTGTTGCATATGAGTAGCTTTTACTAAAATGCCTTTTTGCGTGAAGATCATGTAGTATATGGAGGAGAAGATAGAAAAGGGGAAGAAGCACACCGTCATCAGAATTGACAACTGGCAATAAAGGTATAATGTACAGCTTGGGGATAAAACTGGCTTTGGAACTGTGAACGAGGTTAGGACATTTGAGGTTGCTATGGAACCAAGAAAATCCCTCTTGCAGGTGCACATGCAACAACCCTTTTCTTCTACACAAGCCATGCTCCCACGTGCTTGTGTCTTGTGGGCAAATAGTAATGGTGTCCAGCTCGTCCATGTCAAAGTACTATCTGAAGGAGGCTACCGTTGCTACATTGAGTGCTGAAATAACATGATTTCTTGCAGTTGACAACTACGGGAAGGTTAATGACAATGAGAGGAAATATATCCCACACCGGAGTCGTCTAGGTGATAACAAGGTTTACCGCAAAGTCCATCGTATTCATAATGACATGGATGAGTCTGATGTTGGTGGGCCTACAAGGCAATGCTTGCATTGTGCGAGTTACAGGCATAGCAAAAAGCATTGTTTGAAGTTAAAAGATGTAGTTGCAGGTGATCCCATTGCGAATCAATTGGCAACACCTTCTGCACGAGGCGGCCTAGGACATGGAAGAGGGCGCCAAAGTAGCCAACACAGTTTTGCTCATGTTAGATGAGAGCTTCGGTGAAATATTTGTACTTTATTCGTATAATGTCCAAACTAGTTTGTAACATAACTATTTTACCCTTATTATGTCCGAACTGGTTTGTAATATTTCTACTTTATCGTTGTTAGTTCAGAACTGGTTTGTAACATAACTACTTATTATGCCCAAACTGGTTTGTAATATTTTTACTCTATCATTATTAGGTCCGAACTGGTTTGTAATATTTCTACTTTATTGTTATTAGGTGAGAACTGGTTTGTAACATAACTACATTATCCTTATTATTTCTAAACTGGTCTGTAATATTTCTACATTATCTTTATTAAGTCAGAACTGGTTTGTAACATAACTACTTTATCCTTATTATGTCTGAACTGGTTTGTAATATTTCTACTTTATCGTTATTAGGTCAGAATTGGTTTGTAACATAACTACTTTATCCTTATTGTGCCTGTACTGGTTTGTAATATTCCTATTTGTACTTCGTTCATATTATCTTGAGGTTTGTAATATATATAAATAGTTGATTGTTTATCTGCAGGCATGGCGGACTTTGAGTTGCTTGATGTCTGGGTGGATTGTAACCATCAAGGAAAGAAGCTTGAAGATGGCGAGTAGAACCCGGTCCTGAAAAATCGGACCCCTAGAGTCACCCTGAAGATTCACCCAGTGTGGATAGATAGGTATGTATGATAATTTCTATAAATTAACTGATAATTTTATTTGCTAATATATGTGCACCATGATAGGTTGGGATAGGCGGATCTACTTTCACCAGCACGGATGGTCGAGGGAACTGACGAGGACTACGAGTTCATGATAATGGGATGCATTTGCTTTAAGATGATTGAGGGAAGTGACGAGGTACCAGAAAACATCAAGCTAAACAATAGTAAAAATAAGCTCAGCGCAAGTAGGAATGAGATACCAAGTTCTACACTCCACGGCAATGGTGCCAAAAAATATACTTGATGACCTACAATTGCACAAGATATAGCAATTTTTGATGTGGGAGTATTGAGTATTGAACCTAAGAAGCAAGAAGGTTAGCACCTCACTCTGTAATTATATGCGTCAAATATAATAGTTTTGGTCTCTATAAGATAGATATTAATGCGTAAATAAAAGAACTAGACTTAATGCAAACAAGTTTCTAAGCAATTAGTTTCTAGCAATTCAGCAGTTTGACTAATGTGAAGATTTTTGCCGGTAGAGAGGGAGAGGCATAAATGTGAATAAAATCAGTAGCTAATTCACACCCGTGACTCTATTCTCAAAATAATCATTAAGGTTTCCCTAGCTATAACATGAAGTATACATGTTCCTGTAAAACCCCATGTATCAATGATCATGAATTAGAAAGAGACCTTAGTCACTCTATTCCTTCCTAACCACTTCACATCTAATGGTGCAAACCCATGTGTTCATCTAATGTACGCATGTGCTCATACACTAGCACAAGGACCTCATTAGTTCCAAAAATACATATGTGCAAAACCATCTCATACTATATTACCGACCCCATGGAACGACACATTACTCAAATAGAGATGATATGAGATAACAAATCATAGGGAAAAAAATTATTGAATCAAACATCATGTTCAACATGCAAATAACAATAGGTATAGAAAGGACAAGAGAGGGAGAGAGACGGTGATGGCAGTGGCAATGGTGGCGCCCCCTCCTTCGCCTTCTTCCTTGGTATTCTTCTCCTGTAGTAGATAATTTTTTGACTGTATAGAGAGGCTATAGAAGTGGAGAATTTGTAACTTGTGGAGATTAGATCAAAAGGTTGGGTTTCCTCTCTTTAAATACCTCTCGTCATGCTCCCTTAGCCACCCGATCAATTGCACTTTGATCCAAGAGACCTTGGGCATCTCTAGAGGCTTCCAAAACCTTACTTATCCTTTAGTGAGTCCAATGCATAAAACCTTGCTTGATTTCAAGTTGAATTGAGAGAGTCATGGCTAATCCCGTGGCTTCCGTCGGGCTCCCATCGAGGGACCATGAAAGTCTGGGTTCAGTCTGATTTGGAAATCTTCATATCTTCTCGTCTGTAGTCTGAATTGTATCATTCTTGTGCCCATTTTGGGGTAGCTCAACGAGAGAAACAACTTGCGTGTTATTTTCTCTTTTGAGGTTATCTTGATGCTGAAAATTCCCAAAACCATATTTTTCTTTCCGAAATGCATCCAGATCATCTCAAAATTAGCTTATATTTTTATGAAAACTCCATTAGAGTTTTCAGAACTCATCCATATGCAATAAATCAAATGAAAAAATACATAAAAATAAATAAAAACAAAAAACTATGCAATGCATGTGACAAGAGAGGAATTGTGTACAAATGATAAATAATTAATAACAAAAAAATTATGGGTGATTTATAATGATATAATTCAATGAATGAACAAGTAAAATCGATATATTTTGGATGTATCACCGATATCCACAACGGAAGGCCGGAGGAGGACTGGGCGAGAACGGTGTGGTCGTAGTGAAGTCCAAGTGACGAAGAGGGGCTTAGGGGCAGCTGCACCACTGAGTCTCTGTGGGTGTCGAAGGAGCTGGGTTTGATTGGGAATGGTTGTAAGAAGTGGATTAGGGTTTGGAAGAAGTCGGGCTCGGGTCGTGAAGAGAAAAATGGTTCGTAGAAGCTCGGAGGGTCCGAGAATTTCGGAGGTTCTAAGATCTTGCAGAACGACAAAAAAAATCTTCAAGGTCTTGGTTTCAAGTACAGTGAAAATCTCAGAAATTCTAGGAAAAATCTCTCAAAAGTTCCAGGAACACGAATAGGAGTTAAGCACAAAATCCTCTAAAGCTCCAAGAGAAGTCGGAGATTGTGGAAACCCTATGTGATAGAATAGTGGAATTCTTAGAAGTTCTGGGAAAGATGTCAGAATTTCTGAGTATGTGTTCTGGATACATAGGATTGAAGCTCGGAAGCTCCTAAAAAAATCAGAATTCCAAGTTTGAGAACAAAATCTCACATGTGTAAATTTGATTGAGTTTCTAGGGTAAGTTTAGACAGAACAAGTCTAGTGGGCTCCTTATGGGTCCATTCCACATTCAATTGGAGAATAACTATGTAATTAAAGCAACATTTTGGATAGGAACTGGACAAGATAAACTAAAAGTTTTGACAAGAACGCCCAAAAATTCACCGAAATAATCGAGAGGGTGTTGGGACCCAAAATCCATAATATGGAACTTTAAGTGGAATCACCCACTAAGCTGAAACGTCAACCCCAACCTCAACCCTTGGGCACAAATTCTAAGAGGAGTAGAGTGATATAGCTTCGAATAGCTCGAGACTTCAACCTCAAACTTGTTCTGGTAAATTAATGCACAGATTAAGTAGGCTGATATGGTCTCGTCACTCTTTTCTCATTGAGCCAGAACTTCAACCCCAAACTCATCCCGGCAAATCAATGCTGGCTAGAGTAGGATAATATAGTTCTCAAACTCTCAGTGGAAGAGTCACTTCACAGGGGTGATCACACCTAACAAGTCTATATCATAGACTCTAAAACCCTACCTGCTCCATGTGCTTGCTAATCATACACACATGGCACATGAGGCAGGTGAGAACAAACAAGTATCACAATAGTAACTATGACAGAAACTACATAATACAAGTAGCTCTTATTCGGATAAACATAACGGCATATTCACACAAAAAGTTCAAATACATAATGGAAGGTTTATATGTGGCTAAGAAGCCACAAATGGTAAGCCAAAAGTGGTAGCAAAACAAACCAAGCTACCAAACCCGAGGCAGGTCCACTGCCTGGGATTTCTAGCGACTAGTGTTGTTGGTGTCGATCTTGATATAGAAACCATCCTCTGAAGGGATGATCTAATCTATAGAAAAATGTCAACGATTGCAAGATGACTATAAAATTGTACTCCACAAGACTTACAAGGGAAAATAGTACTAGATGAAGTTGTGTATCAACAAGGGGGTGATTGTGGACTATTTTGCGTAAAGCCAGTTGTTCTTTTGATAATAATCTTGAGTAGGAGAAAATTGACTACTAGATTTGTTTTAAAAGGGGTAAGGCTGATTCTTCAACGATAAGCCCTACGTCAGATCACCATACACTTAACGCACTGACTCTTGTGCAACCACCTATGAGGAAATAGTCACTAGCTTCTCTACTCTAGGATTGACAGGTTTTAGAGTAACACTACAGTTGTCTTAATTTGATGCGGATTCTCACCAAGTTGTCCATAACCGTGGACATGGCTATTCGTATAGTTCAAACCCAGCAGGGTGTACATATTTACCTACACATATCAATCGACTCTTAGTGCCCATCGATACACTTCACTAGGTATGTTGGTAGAGGGTGATTGAACATGATGATGAGGACACCCTACTACAGGTACGCCCACTCAAGTACTGGCACTACAAGGTCCAATGACTAGAGCTTGTGCACGTCATATCATAGTCGGATCGTCAAAGTTGCATCCACAAATCGATCTTGTGTTCTCTTTGAAAGATCGAGACACCCATATGCTTATCACATGACCGATACGATGCTTTTGACCTTAGGTATGAGCCACCCTTTCGGGCCATTCTGTGTACACCGGTACGACCGTAACTCCAACATGGTCCTATAAGTTGTGAATCGAGGTACATCCCCAGTCTCCTAGACTATGTGTCCACCCCACCCTTATATTAATGCACCACATCATTTTTCACTCATATAACAACTGGAAACGGCAAACTAATGCAGCTCATACAGTAAGCATAAAAATTTATTTAGTCGTGGGTGGCTCATTATGCCACCCGTGTAGAAGTATGCAAATCTTGGATCAAGAGGACACCGAGAACCGCCCTTGCAGGAAAACGAGACAACCCACCATGCTCCTAGCTGTGGCCTCTCATCTAAGCATAATAATTATTAGTTAGGTTCATTAGTTATTCACCAGTAATCACCCACCTACCTTTTCACTTAACCCACTTATTCTGTGTCGGGTTATCTGCCATCCAAGGAATTACGACTTTAAACATCTAAGCATGTCTAAGCATGAAATATCAATAAAACAGTATAGAGATTTTGACTATACTAGTCTAAATAGGTTGGCGGCTGGTGGTGTTGGTTAGGGTGATAAGGTAGATCCATGCAGAGGACAGGGTCAAGTACTTATCGATAACATATGAGTAGAACGCGTGGATTAACAATGGAAAACAATTAATACTTTACAAACAGTAGGTAATTGCAACATGATCAAGGGGGCTGCTTGCCTTGTTTCTTAGCAACTAAGTCTTGCTCATGCTCGAAGTTATAGGCTTCCAAATCTTTTGGCACTATCGATAAAAAGAACGGAGACACCGAAAAAAGGGTACAACGATGAAACATTAAAATGATGAACACTAGCATGATATGAACTTTATTTCAAGGCATGGAGTATTCAAAATGAAGACTAAAGCAAGTGGAATCAAATTAATTGGAGTCTGGACGCTTGAGATATAGCGATCCGAAGGTTCTCCGCTAATCGAGAAACCTTATTTGAGTTCTTTGCCGTTTTATATTTTCTGAACATTTTGATATATTATTTGCATTTTTTAAAAACAATTGGATTTATTATGAATTTCCTAAGATTTAGTCATTTAAAATGCCTTTTCTCTTTTCCTCGATAATTAAATAATAATTTTTTTCATTAGTCATGTTTTAGTTAGCCTCAGAGGCAGATATGTGGGCCCATGGTCAAGTCGGGGTCAATGATAATGGGGCCCACTATCATACATTTTCTATTTTCTTTTATTCTTTTCATTAATTTCTTACATGTGGGTCTCATGTTTCATAGACAGGAATGAATTTTAATTTCAACAGTGCAATTATAAGCATTAATCACAGTTATGAATGAACTAATCATTGTTTAGCATTAGATATCCATGAAAAATTAATTATTAGCAATAAATTGGTCTTAACGACGGGGATTTAATTAGCCCGGCCGGTACAGCCGGTCCAGTCAGATCGCGCAACGGTCGGTCTGACCGGTATGGTGGACTAAGGGGAGAGTGCAATGGTGCAAGGCTCACGGGGCACAGTGGCGCGGTTGGGAAGGGGTGGACGGCGGTGAGCGGTTGTGCTCCAGTGAGGTGTAGCGGCGGTGTGTCGGTCTCGGTGCAGGTGGCGCAGCGAAGTATTCGGAGGCAGAGGGGAGGAGCGGCGGCGAGCTCCGGTGGAGGCGAAGGTATCAGGTGGGGGATAGACCAGAAGAGAGGAGCGAGAGAGAGAAAAGGTGAGGGTGAGGGGTCTCGGCCAGGGAAGATAATAGAGGGGGGAGAAAGAAGGAGGTGGCCATCGGGTGGCGCACGCTTGCCATGTCGCGCTATTGCATGGCATGGCTACAGCAGCTGCGTGGCCGCGCCCTTGGGTGGATGAGGTAGGCGGCATGGGTGGATAAGGGAGGCGGGGGATGGGGAGGGAGGGGCAGCGCTAGCGGGCTGAGCAACGGACGTAGGTTGGGCCAAGAGGAGGCCTCGGCCTGTTGGGCTGCTAGGTTGACTCAGCCCAGCTGAGGGGAAGAGGCGACAGGCCGAGCGGGCTGAAGCGGGAAAAGAATAGGGACTGGGCCAAGCGACCTAGTTCGGTAGGGGGTTTTCTTTTATTTTCTTTTTTATTTTATAATTTTACTTTAACCTGTAAAAATAATTCTAAATGACCTTTTTAAATTCTGAAAATTTTTCTATATACTAACAAAAATATGTGGCATAATATAATATACTTTCAAGGCACTTTGATGAAACGCTTTTCGAACTAAAAATTTAATTTCACATTTGACTAAATTTTAGGATTTTTCCTTTATTTTTAAAGTGACTTTCTTGGCATTTCATAAGGTTTAAGATTATACCATTTTTGGAATTCATGCATGAATTCCATGGCGCACATCACAAGATACAAAAATTGGGAATGTTATAGAGGGCACGTAATACCTAAGGAACCGAAAATGATGATTTTGATAGTGTTGCCACAATATATGAGCTCAATTTTGAACTAAAACCTATATTAATTTTGTGTATAAGATCCTAAGAGTCAAAGGCTCACATTTTTTCATATCCATACCCTAGGGATAATAAATGCACAAAAATATTGATTTGTTCACAACTTATGGAATGTATTTGCTCACTAAGAGAGCAATACTCCCCCTTAATGTGTTCACACATCTCAAGCTCTAAAAATCAACCAAATATGCAAACAAATGTGCAAAGCTTCAAGCTACGTTTCAAGAATCCAAGATATTGAGTTCATTCCTCACGTCACAAAACCTATGCTTATGTGGCTCAAAGCTATATATCCTTTAGTCACATGATCCCTAAGGAAGTGGTATAAGATATCTATGTGTTTGGTTTTTGAGTGTGGGACATTTTGGTTGCTCTTTCATTATCACATAAAAAGAGGCACTTCATTCGAGTCGACCCATAATTCTTCAAAGTTTGCCTCATTCAAAGCAAATGAGCGCAACAACTTCCCGTAGAGATGTACTCGCTTCGGCAGTGGATAGGGCCACGGAGTTTTATTTCTTGCATAATCACAGCACTAAGAATCTAACAAGGAATTAGATGTGTCGGAGGTTCTCTTCCTATCTATCTTGCAATCCGCATAATTTGAATTTGAATATCCAACAAGATCAAAACTAGCACCCTTGGGATATTGGAAACCTAGGTTGGGTGTATGAACTAGATGTCTCAAGATTCTCTTTGGGAGCGACTTGACATCGTGAACAGATACACACACTTAGTATGATATTGACTCTAGATGCAAATAAGTAAAGCAAAGAGCCAATCATGGATTGATATACCTTTTGATCCACGGACTTGCCGTCCTTGTTGAGGTCGAGATGGCCGTTTGTTTGCATGGGGGTTCGGATAGGCTTGGCATTTTGCATGTCAAACTTGTTGAGAATTGATGTATTTGCCTTGGCTAATGAAGGCCCCTTCTTATAGTTGCTTGACTTAAGGCCCCTTCTTATAGTTGCTTGACTTGGAGTCCAAAAAAGAACTTCAATTTGCCCAACATGGACATCCAAATTCCTCTCTAAATGCATCATCAGTGGATCTAAATATGATATCATCCACATATATTAGGAAAACAAAAAGCTCGCCATCAATGAACTTAGTGAAAAATGTGGAATCAATATTTCCAATTTTGAAGCCCTTCTTGACTAAAAACTCCCTAAATACCATGCTCTAGTAGTTTGTTTGATGCCATATAGTTTCTTACGGAGTTTATATACATGTTAGGGAACTTAGGATCTTCAAAACTAGGAGGTTGCTCTACATAGACTAGTTCACTGATTTGCCATTTAGAAATGCACCCTGGACATCCATTTGGTAAAGCATGAAATTATGATGATTAGCAAACGCAAGCAAGGTTCTTATGGCTTTTAGTCTAGAAACCTTCTAGCCTTGTTCCTCATAACTTGTCCATCTTCATCTTGTTTGTTGCGGAAGACCCAATTGGTGCCAATGACATTTTGGTTTGGTCTCTCCACAAGCATCCAAACCTCGTTGCGGGTGAAATTGTTTAATTATTCATGCATTGCGTTCACCCATTCCAAATCCTCCAAAGCTTCATCTACGTTGGAAGGCTCCAAATAGGATATAAAGGAGTAATGTTCACAAAAGTTAGCAATGTGAGAATGGTTTGAGTGACTTTACACATGTCACCACGAATTTGGTCAATGGTATGGTCATGTTGCAAACTCCAATGGATCCTTGGATGGTCTAGTTGGTCTTGAGGTGGAATTTGATGTTGGAATTGAGGCTGAACTTGAGGTTGAGCACCGTCATTTTGGACTTGGGTCACATCCACACTTTAGATCTTGTCATGTGTAGATGTGGGAGGCTCCACTTGGGTTGATGACTTGTTCTCCTTGACCTCCATTCGCATCACCTCTCCTAGTGACATGTTCTTGATTGCATTGGCCAACTCATCATCGCCTACATCAATGGGAATGCTTTCTACTTGGGAGCCATTAGTTTCATCAAATTGTATGTCAAATGTCTCTTCAATTATATGTGATGTATTGTTGAAGAATTGGTAAGCATATGAATTTCTAGCGTATCCAAGAAAGAAACTTGGATCACATCTAGGAGAAATTTTAGAAAGGTGTTGCTTCAGGTTATGTATAACACTTGCTCTGAAAGACTTCTTTGCGATGATGAGCTCATATGATTTCTCCTTCAAGATTCAATGAATTTACAAGCGGTTGATTGCGTTCACCCAAAAGTGGTTGGGAGTCTTGTATTCGTTGAGTACTATCCTCGCCATCTCAATGGATGTGTGGTTATTCCTCTCCACCACTCTATTTTGTTACAGTGTGTAGATGGATGAGAACTCGTGCTTGATGTCTTCTTCATTAAGAAACTCTTTAATATTGGTGTTTTTTAACTCGGTTCCTTTGTCACTTCTGACATTCTTAATCTTCATTTTGAATTTATTTTGCGCCTTTCTTACAAATTTCTTGAAAATCTTATGTTTATCTCATTCATCATGCAAAAAGAAACACCCAAGTATAGCGAGAAAGTCATCAACAGTAACAAACACATAGGAGTTTCCCAACAAGCATGTTTGTACGCACAAATTGTTAGAACAAAAATCAACAAAGTATATATATTACCATTCCTAAACCTTTCAATACCAAGGAATGATCATCAGTCTTACTCACAAAGAAACCATGCTTAGTCGAAGATATAGTATTGTAATAGGGCACTATGGGGAGTCCTAACAGGGTATGGATAGAGTAGGAGACAGACTCTTGTATCCTAGGCCTCCTATATAAGGAGGGGGCACCACACATTATAACCAATAGAGAAAAAGGAGATAGACTTGGACTCACCTGGCCAATACAGAGGGGGCGGTTTGATTGGCTTTGTCTAGCAGTGAGAACAAAAAGCCCTCAAGGAAGCTGGCGACGGTGAGGTTCTCTTCAATAATAAAGGGATAGAGCACCCGCAGTCGACTTCCGAGGATGTAGGCTTCGGCTTAACCTCATCAACAAACATCAGTGTCATCTTCTTCGTTCATGCAACTTTAGTAGATCCTACACTGCCTGACCTTATTGCGACTAGTGGAACCAAGTGACCACGGTATTAGTCATGGAAGTTAGCAATGATTCGCTGTCATGGAGACTAATTTCGCAATAAGTGGTATCAGAGCGCAAGGTTTGGATTGGATCTAGAAGTAGTGCAGAAGATCTCGACAGAGACTGAGGATGCTCATGGGCGTGCATATAAAGCCCGGGTCAAGGGGTTTGGAGTGTGTGTAGCGAGGGTGATAGCATATGTGTCCCGCGTGCATCTACAAGACATCAAACAATGCATGTCAATGTGCGCAGGAAACATGGTGCAAGGTGGAGCACGGTGATCGGGTGATCTAGGCAAGCGGCCTAGATAGCTCAATTGGGTTCAGACACTCTGGTAGGCGACCTGGGGTAGTCTGGTCAAGGTGGAGACGACAACTTTGAGGAGGCCATGATCTAGAGCCCGACATCAACAACGATGATAGATCAACGGTTTTCGAAGCATTGACATCAAGCAATAGCAAGATCGTGGATGTGATGACACGGGGCAACGGCGGTCAGACCTCTCGAGGGGCGGTCGGACCGGCAGCAGGCGATGTCCGGAGGCTTGCGGTGATCACACAGGCGGTTAGGCCACCTAGGAGGAGCGTTCAAACTAGGTGCAGAGTCAACTTTGGGTCAGCCTCGGAAAGGCGTCCAAGTCAGATGAGGACGCATGCGGGGCTCCGAATGGGCGATCAGCATGGGCTCGGACCGTAGCCCCAGTCAGTAGGGGCGTCACTGAGGTGACGCTAGCCGATCAGACTGGTGGCAAAATAGTGTGGCGAGATCAGGCACGTCAGGCGCGCGTGGTCAAACCGGCCACAGGGATGGTCTAACCGGCACTGGAAGGCTAGTGCAAGTAGCATTGGCGGTTTTGACAGCAGGACATGGTTAGACTAGGCGGTTTTTGATCATGAGTCAGAGATGGATTGTCACGATCTAAGTAACTCAAATGTGGTCAGGAAGCTATCGTGCTTGAGCGGTAGGGGTCAGTCAGACCGGCTGGCTCAGAGGTGGCATGATCGGCAATGCAGGAGACGTGATGCTTGCGGGGTCAGTGGAACCTGTGATTCTGGGGCATGGTGACACGTGTAGTGAGCTTAGGGGTGCAATGTTTGCATCGGAGGAGGCTTGTAGTGTTCAACACGACAAGGGCGTGGATCGGTTCAGTTTGTGTGCACACACGGTGGTGCGGGGTGGAGGGTACAACCACCAGGAGTTGGGTTGAAGGTGGAGTTGGAGTCCATCGAGGGATTCTACTCTGGATCAGGATGGACCATAATCCCAGTTGGTTTAGAGTCGGTTTAAGTTCGAGCGGTCAAATTGGAGGAGAAGACTTTGAGGGTTTCGATAGGCACGGGCTGAGGGAGAGGCTACCATTTAAAAACTTGGAGAATCAGAGTTGAGTTCAGCCAAGGCAAGAAGCATGTGATCCAGAGGAAAAGAGCATTTGGTGGTCCGGAGGTCAACTGTGTACAAATTGATGGAGTAAAAGCAGTGGATGCTGAGGAAGTGTGGGATTGCTACCTAGGGATACTTCAGCCTGGACTGCGGAGGCTTGATGTGGAAATTGTGGTGAGGCTTGCAGCTGCGGGTGCACGGCAGGCAGAGGCAGTCTGACCAACCTAGTAGAGTGGTCTGACTAGCCCTCAAGGGCGGTCTGCCCGGAGGCGACGAGGCAATGCCGTTGTTTTTCCAAATTCATGGTGGTGAAAACTTGATGGGTCCACTGACTTTAGGTTTCGGAAGACCACATGGACATAGTTGAATACTTTGAGGGATGTCAAACCAAATAAGTAGAACTAAAGATTGGAAGGACTGAAGATTAAGGTGGTGGGGACCATACGACTGTGTCTATCGGGATTGGTGAGAACCATGTGATGGACGGTAGTTCGCCAAAGGGAATTTGGGAAATGTTCGAAAGTCGGTACATGTCAAAGGCTTGGGAGAGCATGTGGATGTCTTCAATCAAGGGATCACTGAATCTAGGGCTCCTAAGGATATGGGCATTGGCTGAACCTCGTCAACAAACATCTGTATCATCTTCTTCTTGCATGCAACCTCGGTAGATCTTATGCTGCGCGACCTCGGTATTGCGACTAGTGGAACCAAGTGGCCATGATATTAATCGTGGAAGTTAGCGATGGCTAGATGCCATGGAGGCTAATTTTGCAATAATTGAGATACGGATAACAAGTTATAGTTCAAGGACTTCACAAGCAAGATATTCGAAATGAATATGTCATTTGATATAGCAATTTTACCTAATCCCATTACCTTCCTTCATCATTTTCATTAGAGTCTGGGTTAGGGCTTGAGTCGTTGGAATCCTACTCTTGGCCGATATGGAGCATTGTAGTGGTTCCTCTTGACAATCTTGCCCTTTCCATGGTGCTCCTTCTTCTTGTGCCTCTTCTCCTTCTTATCCTTCTTGTTAGGACAATTGGCGATGAAGTGTCCCGTCTTGCTACACTCAAAGCACACTCTCTTGGTGAGTTTATTCTTTGTTTCCTTCGAGTACTTGTGGTTTCTTCCTGTGCCAAAGAACTTGTCGGCACTGTCCTTCTTGAATATCTTGGATAATCTTCTCACAAATAGGACAATGTCCTGTTCATCGTCACTTGAGTCATACTAGACGACGTGCTTGGTCTTCAATGCAATTTTCTTCTTGAGGCTTGAGTTGGAGGCTACAAGCTCTTCCTTGTCTTGGATTGCCATCTTATGGGTAATGATTCTTCCAAGCACCTCGGTGGGAGTCAACTTCTTAAAGTCGTCTCTCTCTCATGGATGAGCATCACCAAGTACTCGTACTTGGGAGGGTTCATAGCATCTTCTTGACTATGAAGTAGTTGTTGATCTCCGGGCACCTGAAGGACTCGACTTATTCACAATGTTATTGAGGCACGTGAAAATTTCATTCACACCCTCATACTCCACTATGGTGAAGCGGTCAAGCTTACTTCTCAAGATATTGAGCTTGGACTCCTTAGCTAAGAAGTTCCCTCGTGGATCTCCATGGCAGTGTTCCATATTGTCTTGGCATCCTTAAGCGTGCACACTCGGTTGAACCCATCTAGGCTCAATGCATTGTAGATGCCATTCGTCGCTTCAGTATTGAGATGAATGTTTGGGTGGTCAGCATCGGTGGTCTTGCCTTGGTTGAGCACTACATAACTATCAAGAACAATACGCCATATGCTTAGGCTAATAGCCATTAAATGCATCATCATTTTGTGCTTCCAGCTAGCATAATTTGAACCATCAAAGTATGAACCTCTACCCACATATAAACCCTTGCTAGAAGACATCCTCACTCTCTAGGTGGTGAAACGTAATTGATAAGAGCATGAGGCTTTGATATAAATTGAAGGATCAATGATGTAGTCTAGAGGGGGATGTTTGAATAGACTAGTTTCAAAATTTAATCCCAAATATGCGAGATAGCAACCTAGTATACTAGCAACCTATGTAATCAAAGAAACAAGTAATAAAACATATAAAGTATGAGCTATGAAGGATTGCAAACATGGGGAAAAATATATTTATGGAAAAATGAAAAACTACAATAAAAAAGAAATAAGAAAATGTTTCACTGATGCACCACGAAATGTTTCATTAGTTCTTAAACATGTTTGACTAGTACTAACAAAATGTTCCAGTAGTATAGAGACTGTTCCAATAGTTTGTTTGCAAATGATACTAATCATGCTTTTGTTAGTGTTATGTTTATATTTAGAACAAATATAAAGTACCCATGGAATAAAAAATTGATTTTAATTACAATTAAAAACATATTGATGGAACACAAGAAGAAATTAAAAACATAAAAATTAAAAAATAACAAATAAAGTAAATGACAAAAGTATGAAATCCAAAAGAAGAAATAAAAAGAAAAGAAGAAAGAAGGAACTTACCACACTCCCAAACCCTCAAATGGGCCAGTCCATGGGGTGTCAGGGCATCTATGGTGTGTCCTAACCACTTATCCTGCATCATCCTAGGCATGCTATGCTGTTTGCCCCAAGCCCCCGACAGCTCCATAGGATCGGAAATAGATCAGAGGTGGAATAGGTGGTTAGACTTTTGTGGGACTAACAAAATTAAGATCCGATTTAAACTAAGAGCCTGTTTGGAAGCCCATATTCATCCCAGGATCCCCGTCATATCCCTAGGAACATTCCACCCATGGCAACATTCCCAGGAAATTTCTGTTGGTGCATTTGGTGAATCTTGAGAGGGGGGAATCCTTGGCAGAACCTACCGAATCCCGAGGGAGAGAAAACACATCAATCAACAAGTGGATTTATCTCCGTATTAAGTCAGCGCTCCTCACAATCACCTCGCCCTCCATGCAATCCAACTCCTCACCAATGACAACAGAAGGAATCAATGGCATAGCAACCAGGGATGGAATGAAATGCTGTGGCAGTGGGGGCTCTCTAGATTGATGGAGCTACTCACGTGGATGATGGTGCAACATGGTAAAGATTGAGAAAGGCAATGATAACATGCTTCGTGGCCAAGTCAGGCAAGGTGGCGGCATTGCTGCTGCTCCAAGGGTGGTGAGATATGCTCCAGAGAAGGCGGACAACGACGCAACACATAGACAAGTCTTGGCGGTGGTGACGCTACCGCTGCTCCATAGGAGGTGGACGGAGGAACTCAAACAAAGTAGCATGGCTACGCTGCTCAGCACAGATGATGACCACAATGGCTGGATGGTTGTCGCCATGATGTTTTGCTGCATGTTTGTCACCACGACATCATCATAATTGCTCATGATTTAGACCGTTTCATGCTCGTGGGCACTGCCTGTGCTAACGTGTTGACAGATGAGCCCTCTAGCTTCCTTGACAGCGCTACCGGGTCCTCCCACATTTGTTGGAGTTGAACACCACCATGAAGAGGCTTGAAAGCATTTCTGTGATGAGCAAGGCTACAACATCAACAAAACAAACATCGAGGTCAGCATCCGAAGCAGGTTGTTGCACTACTACAAAAGACTGAGAAGTGATGGGAAAAATCCAACATCACCGGCCAGTTCCAGGCCCATCTATAATGAGTGGTCAATGATGACTTGCAGTCATCACAAATAGTGAGTTAACCCGTTAGTGATGAGGTCGTCCAAGCACAACAAAGCCCTTGCCCTTGTCGAGAATAGATATAGCCCATGCCCGCAGATCTCCTCGACATCCTCCCCGTCCACCTCATTCACCGCCGCTGCTGACTAGGCTAGACCTCCTGCATGGTTCCAACAAGGTCAAGTCCACCTCCTTCATTGCCTTCTACTACCAGAACAACCATCTAGCAAGCAAGCAATGCTTGGTTTCACTGGAGAAGGAGAACTCATGTACCTTGTGATCCCCAGCTAGATCTGAGATGTTCCACACCCGTACCGTACTGTACCGTCCTCGTGCATTGTGAGTGCCACCTCCCGCGACCGCTCCTCCTGCACCGCATCCTCCACCACCCTCCCTACATTCTTCTCCTCGAAGAGTGCCTCGTTGGCATGCGTGCGCAGGGAAGGATCGAACCACAGCTTCCACAACATAGAGACTACGGGGTTGTGGGCGCAGTAGGGAAAGGCAACTGGGTCCGAGGGGGGAATGGAGAAGTCGGTGCTGTCGAAGTCGGCGACGGGGCTATAGAGTCGGAATTCAAGGAGGCGGTAGTGATGGCGGAGGAGGAGGACGTGGAGGAGGTGGCAAGAAGACGGAGGGCGGGGAGAGTGATGGGGGTGGTAGGGCAGGTTAGTGTTTGGAGGGGGTGGAGAACTCGAACGATGTGGTGTATGGCGGTGGCAACGACAGATTTGGAGGAGAAGCACGCCGTATGGAGAGATTTGGAGAGAAGGGGTGGGCGGGCGAGGGGGAGGAGGAGCGGGGTAGGGGCGGCTGATGGGATTAGGGTTAGGTTTTTATGTGCCTTCGAATGGGGGCTGAATGGGGCGGCTGATGAGCCTCCGGATGGGCCAGATTTCACCACAGACAGGCTGCGATTTCTACCTAATGTAGAGCACATCACTGATGAGTCCGAAATTGATCCATCTACGGTACTCATCACAGATGGGTCTATTTTAGACCTGTCAGTGATGTGCTTTACACCACTGACGGGTATTCTGTTAGTGTGTCTGTGATGACATTTTTTGCATTTACTCGTCACTGATGATGCTCATTATTGATGGATTTTTAAGACCCGTTAGTGATGATGATCGTGGATGAGGGTTTTTGTAGTAACATTGCTCTAGCCTCCGGCTGGCTAGAGTTTGTGAATACTCTAGTATAGATGTATGCTTATAGTTATTGATACTAGTATACAGCGAACGTAGTATGATTTTAGCTCTTTTGATTGATATTTCGCTGCCAAATGATGCCTCCCTAGGAAACATAGTTCCATGGGGTTTCTACTTGACCAAGAACACACCCGTGGCATGTCTACCCTAGGTGTCTTTCCCCTAACGTCCAAACATGGCCTAATAGTTTTTTAAGAATTCAAAACCTAGAGTAATGTTACTCTAGCAGCTCACGTTTTGGCCGGCATGAGGCCAAGTTAGGTCGCCGTCGTCATCGGAGCGGTTGCCGCAGGGAGGAACGAAGAAGGCGGAGTAGAGAGGAAGAAGACGTGAGAAAGAATCAGTAAGCAACAAATGTTTTATGAACCAAAAGCAACCAAAGTCAATTGTTGCCCAATTTAAAAAAACCAGTCAACCATCGGATAGCACATCTATTCTTCTTATCTTTGGAACTAGCGTGTAGAGAGTTGACAATGTCTTCTTCATCTCTTTTTTACTATAATGTCACCTAAACGCTCCTAATGCGTGTACCACTCTGAATCTACTACTACAAGTCAATGCTAAATTGCTGAGAGCTGCGACTAAAATCATCTGACCGCAACACTAAATAATGTTCCAAGTCACCACCTTACCATCCATATCCGGCCATATCTCTCGCATCATAAGGCCCGGGCAATCGGCGGCGGCTAATTCATCTATCTACGGGGGGAAGTCCAAAGCAGCAGCAGCGCCATGGCTTCTACGTTTGGACCAACGAGCATGCCAAAGTCAGAGCACGATCGGCACACGAATAAAGGGACGGTGATCTTCAGCTACACCTGCGTCGGCCTCACGGGCGCCGCGCTCTTCTTCGTCTTCTTCTTCTTCTGCCACCACATCCGCAATCGCGCAGCGGTCACCGCCGCCGAGGCGGGGACCCGCGGCCCGGACGATCACCGTCGCGGCGTGGACCTTGCTAAACTTGCCGAGTTCGTGTACACCCGGTCCGCGAGGCACAGCGGCAGTGGCAACGGCGACGGGGCGCAGTGCTCGGTGTGCCTCGGCACGGTGCTGGACGGCGATATGGTGCGGCGGCTGCCCGTGTGCAAGCACCTGTACCACGGGGAGTGCATTGACATGTGGCTGGCATCGCATGACACGTGCCCGCTTTGCCGCTCGGAAGTGGAGCCGCCGGGGGACGGCCAGCCTGCGATGACAACGGAACTGCCGGTGTAGGGCACCGGCCGGTCATTTAAATTGTCTCCGGCTTTTGTAGCTTGTCACCCGCGTTTTGGTTTTACTCATCTGTTAATACAGCATGTAGTTGTAACTTGTAAATGCATTCGTATACAAGAACTATTTTTGTTGCGAGTCCAACACATACTACAAGATCACCACTCTTATATTACAATGTTATCTCTTTGCAAGCTTGCAGGTTAACATAATTTCCTTTAACTAAGTTTCTGATTTCACCCGCAAGCAATTGTTTTCAGCAGCAGCATAATTAGCTGCTCCTGCTTCATCTAATTCCACTTGGGAAACCTGATCAATCTTTCTATTTCTTTTTAAGATAAAGTAGAACTTTCGGCCGTACGCCAACTAAGGCTGCATGCAACTAAAACACTGCCCTTAGCTAGAAGCTTATTACATGCCAAAAAACTGGAAAATGCGTCACAAACAAATTTTTATGCTATGGCTAACAAGCCCCGCCACTAGGGCCCACGAGCTCATCCCGATGAGAACAGCAACTACGCAACTTGTTAGAATAATGTGCACCTTCAGGTTTATTTTAATTCAAAAATATAATATGACAAAGACCATTATAGTATTAAACGAAATTAAACGAACATTACACATATAAACTAGGCATGTGAATGACTATCGAGTAGAAATATCGCATATCTATTTCACAAGTATGTACTACCATGATAACTATCAACACGAAAAGGACTATCATGACTATGTAGACGTACCCGTTATTGGAAGAATATGACCTAGTGATGGTGATGATGTAGCCGATGTTGTGAACAAAGACGTAGAAGAGACCCCGAGTGTCATAGAAGAGGTCCTAGCTGACGCAGAGGACGTCCTTGGTGTCGTAGCAGAGGTCCTGGATGACACAGAGGAGGTCTTAGATATCGTAGTGGAGGTCCTCGAAAAATGACCAGTCGCAACTATGCTCCCCAAAAACCTTATTCCTCCCCACTTGGTCCAAGTTCACGAGGGGCAAATGGTTTTGGAGGCCTGCTTTCCTATCAATCGGTGCATGCCGACGCGACGAGAGCGGGGTAGCTTGGAAACAGCTCACAACAAAGGAACAAGACTGTACAAAGAATGGAGAGTATGGTCTTATTAGTGCTAGGGGTTCGAATCTCACTTATATAGCCTTTAGCTAGGTAAGGAAAACTTGCTGAAGGAGTTAACTATAACAACAGTCAAAATAACTTGTCAGTTACACGTAACAAAAACTCTAAAATCTTAGGTACCACTACTGCAGAAACAGCTATAGAAGCCAACTTAGCAGTGACGAGCACCAAATAAACACGTCACTGGTAAACCGAAAATTTACCAGTGGCGGGCGCTAATTGTCACGTGTCACTGGTAAATAATTACCAGTGACGAGCAGATGTTAGAGCCCGTCACCGGTAAATTTGGAATTACTAGTGGCGGGCGAGCATATCGGCTCGTCACTGATATACTATACTCCAGTGACGTGCGCGTCAAAGCGCCCGTCACCGATAATAATTCCCGCCAAACTTGCTCCCTGTCTGCATACCAGTGGCGGGTGCACGTTGGGCTCGTCACTGGTAATCTATTTACCAGTGGCGGGCCTTTATATGTGCCCGTCACTGGTAATCTGCCCTATAAAAATCATCAGCGAGCTCGCTGCTGGCCAGTCGTAGCTCACTGGCCAGCAGCGAGCTCGCCGATCGCCTGCAAGTCCGCCGCCGCCGTACACGCCCCTGGTAGGAATCCTGCTCTCCAAAATCTTCCCCCACCTCCCCTAGCTCCCTTGCCATCTCTCTCTCCCTCCTAATCTCTCTCTCCCTTGCCTCTCTAGCTTGCTCTAGCCCTCTAGATTATATAGCTAATGTAGATAATTTTACATATATGGATTCTAGAACACCGAGTAACAAAGAACGGATCGAGGTAGTAAGTGAACTTTTGCTCAATAGCATTTCAAGCATTGATTATTTTGTCCGGCCGCAATGTTATGTAGCAAAACATTGATGTATTCTGACGGTAATGAGCAAAATATTCGGCATATTAGATAAGAAGTTTCCATACATACTGAATTCTAATGTGATCACGTGAAGTCAGCCTCATGAATTCGATCTGTACATTGCTTTAATTGATATATGAGTAATTATATTTCTTATGCACTGAGGCAGAATCATATATATATGTGTAATTATATATGACAAGCAAATGATACTTTGATTCGGTGGATCTGTGGTGATGTGAGATGTGCATGAAATGTATTGGCGAATGTGAATGTGATGTGAGATGTGCATGAAATGATTTCATAAATGTGAATGTGAGATATGCTTGTGGTACCGGCCGTCGAGCCGAGGCAACATTCGTTGCTTTGTTTATTTTTTCAGGGAAACTGAGTTCAACGTTTTGGCGAAATGTTGCTTCGTCAACATTTTGTCAACGTTCGATACTCAATTTTGCATAATTTTAGCAAAGGTCATGCCGAAATTTTGAATTTTCAACAATTTATTTTAATAACCTGCCAAATTTTGAAATGTTTTATGTAATATTTCAAAATCTCAATTGCAAAGAAAACATTTATTATTTTTTGTAGCCTCTCATGAAAGGTTTCATAAGTGTTGTTTCCATTATTATTTTTAGCCTCTCATGAAAGCTTTCATAAGTGTTATTTCCGTTAATTTTTGTTTAACAAGTTTAATTCCATTTAGGGATCGAACGACCGATGGATCGAAGTTGGATGTATGACGGCGATCGGAACACACAGAGTTTCTATACGTCTTTGAATGAGTTCTTTGATTTCGCCGAGCGAGATATGGTGCGAAAGGGTGGCACGAAGATATGCTGTCCGTGTCGTGATTGCAAAAACGTGAAGATGTACGAAAGGAAATCTGGTTTTTTGCACATGCACCTGGTGCGATGGGGGTTCATGGCAGGTTATACACGGTGGACAAGTCACGGTGAGGAGGATGAGGTTGTTGCCGACGACGAAAGGTTAGATGAAGAAGCAGGACATGGGGAGCCGGAAGCAGAACGGTTGGATTATAAAGATGCCGGAGGACATGAAGAGGCCGAAGCGGATACGCGAAGCACGGGGGGACAATTTGGCCGGAATGGTCCAGGACCGTCATGTGCAAGAGCAGGTTGTGAAAGAGACGAATAAGGATAGTGCTGCTCGTAGAGAGGCTGCCAAGTTGGAGACACTGGTGAAAGACTCCGAGACTCCCTTGTATCCCGGTTGCAATCCCGAGCACACCCGCCTCTCAGTCACGCTCGAACTTCTAAGACTCAAGGCACTCCACAACAGCACGGACACAAGCCTCGATGAGACATTGGAGTATCTCGCAAAAGTTCTGCCGGAGGGGAACGTGTTGCCTCGTGGTTGCGATGAGGCCAAGAAGGTCGTGTGCCCTCTTGAATTGGAGGTGACGAGATACCACGCGTGTCCGAATGACTGCATCATATATCGGAACCAGTACGCGGAGCTAACCAAGTGTCCCTGAGTGCAAAGCATCCCGATTCAAGCGGGGAAAGAACTACCAACCAGATGGTGAGAACGGAGTGAAGAGCGGTGCTCCTGCAAAGGTTGTATGGTACCTTGCACTCATTCCCCGTTTGAAGCGTCTATTCGCAAACAAGAAGGAGGCAAAGCTCATGCGTTGGCACGACGAGAGGCCAAGGAAAGATGACGCCGTGCTGAGACACCCTGCGGATGGTTGCCAGTGGAAAGCAATCGACGACCAATACCCCGAATTCGGAGGAGAGCCGAGGAATATCAGAATTGGAATGAGTACGGACGGACTCAATCCTTTTGGAAAGATGAGCAGCAGGCACAGCACCTGGCCCGTGGTCGTATGGATGTACAACCTCCCTCCGTGGCTCTGTTTTAAGCGGAAGTACCTACACCTGTCTATGCTAATTCAAGGGCCACAGCAACCAGGGAACGATCTGAACGTGTATCACCAACTACTGAAGGAGGAGCTAGATACACTCTGGGCTGAACCAGGGGTCCGGGTCTGGGACGCTCACGAAGGAGACTACTTCAATATGAGAGCTATGATGATCACAACGGTGCAAGACTATCCCGCTTATGGATATCAATCCGGCCAGGTTTGCCACGGATACCAAGGATGTGTTAAGTGCATGGAAGATACAACAAGTCGTCACCTACCGGGCTCTCACAAAATCGTGTACATGGGCCACCGAAGATGGCTTCAACAGGACGACCCGTGGAGACAAGAAAAAGAAAAGTTCGACAATACGACTGAGACCCGAGGACCACCACGTAAGAGGAGTGGGGAAGAAATATACGAGATGTTGAACTCTTGGGGTGAGTGCCCTAGGGCGGGAAAGAAGCAGAAGAAGGTAAAGCCGCTGGGAGGCGTGTGGAAAACGAAATCTGTATTCTGGGACTTGCCTTACTGGCCTTTTCTCGAGACGCGCCACTGCATAGATGTCATGCATATTGAGAAAAATGTCTGTGAGAGTGTGCTCGGTCTCTTGCTCCACATGGCAGACAAGACAAAGGATGGGCCGAAGGCACGAGCTGACTACGAGGAACTGGGGATAAGACGAGAGCTGTGGGCCAAGGAGGAGAAGACCAAGTTGGGCAGGAATGTTACAAAAATCAAGACGGACTGTCCCGCCGCTTGCTACACTCTAAGTACAGACGAGCTGGATAAAATCTTCAAATGCCTCAAAGGTGTCAAAGTAACTTCCGGCTACTCGGCAAACATACAGAGATTTCTAGACACGCAGAACCACAAACTAATCGGTATGAAGTCTCATGACTGTCACGTGATGATCACGCAGATACTTCCGGTTGCAATTAGAGGGCTAATGGAGCCATGGATCCGCGAGACACTGCTTGACCTCTGTAACTTCTTCGACGTTATCTCTCAGAAGTCCATCACGAAGAAGCGTTGCCGGCGACTGCAGGCGGAGATCATTGTCATACTATGCGAGCTCGAGATGTACTTTCCGCCCGCATTCTTCGACGTCATGGTTCATCTCATGATCCATATCGTCCCGGAGATCATCGACCTAGGTCCCGTATTCCTACACAACATGTACCCGTTGGAAAGGTTCAATGGGGTCGTCAAGCGATACGTTCGGAACAGGTCTCATCCGGACGGGAGCATCGTCCAGGGCTTTCTCACGGAGGAGAGCGTCGAGTTCTGCACGGATTACATGAAAGTCGACAAACCTATAGGCGTGCCTGTTAATCGGCACATTGGCAGGCTCGATGGCGTAGGTCACCGACGCGGAAAGAAGGATTTACATGTGCACAGTGACTCTCCGAACCGATCAGACGATTACGTCAGAGCGCACACAGTAGTGTTACAGCACCTCTCAGTGGTCCGTCCTTACGTTATTCAGCACATGGCAATGTTAAAAACAAAGCACGGCTCAAGAAAGACCGAGGCGGCTCTCATGAAAGAGCACAACGCTACGTTCGCCAGGTGGCTAAAAAACTACTTCGACGAACATAGCTTCTCAAAAGATGATGACGTAGCACGGACGGTGTTCCACGTGGCACAGGGACCCCTGATGAATGTCGGGACATACCAAGCATACGACATCAACGGATACACATTCTATACAGAGGCACAAGACCAGAAGAGCGTGTACCAGAACTCTGGGGTGACGATGGAGGCCCTGACCGGTAAGAAAAAGGACAGATACTACGGTAGGCTGGAAGAGATTTGGGAACTGGACTACACCGTAACCAAGATCCCCATGTTCCGGGTAAGATGGGCGAAGAATGTCGAAACGGAAGACTATTTCACTACCATGGTCATACCGAAAGCAGTTCCTATTGAGACAGTAAATGTGAAAGCGATCAGTGCCAAAAATGAGCCGTGGGTATTAGCTAAACAAGTGGCCCAATGCTTCTACATAGCCGACCCGACGAGGCCAAGCCGTCATGTCATGAGGAGGGGCAAAAGGAGTATCGTTGGAATCGATGGTGTCGTTGACGAAGACGACTATGACCAATTTGACGACCCGGATATGGAAGAAGACAATCAGCCACGGCCCAGCAGAAGGAGAAATACTACATGTCCCGCCGTGCGTCCCTTCAAAAGACGAAGTCACTCCGAGGGGCTAACCTATACCAGGAAGAAGACCAAGACTACCGTTGAGAAGACTGTCGAAGAGTGAGAAGATTGTCGAAGAATGTCGTAATTTAATTAAGTTAATTAATGATGTATAGCTCACTTTTGTGAAATTTATGTATATAACAATAATGGTACTTATGTTAATTCTATATATACGCATAAACTAATCATTGCCCGCGCAAATAATAATACTGAAAGGAATGGATAATAAGAAAATTGCAAAAAAGGAGAACTAATTAAAAAGATTTGATTTTTCTTTTCCCATCCTCATGGTCATTCTATACTTCTAATCGAACTTGAAATTGGATTCAAAATATATGATGAATCCAGACAATTGCCTAAGTTTGGATTCAAAAAGATTGGACCCTAAGTACTAACCCTAAGTACTAACCGTAAGTACTAACCCTAAGTACTAACCCTAAGTACTAATTAACCCTAAGTACTAACCCTAAGTAACTAACCATAACTAACTAACCCTAACTAACTAACCCTAAGTACTAACCCTAAGTACTAACCCTAAGTACTAACCCTAAGTACTAATTAACCCTAAGTACTAACCCTAAGTAACTAACCATAACTAACTAACCCTAACTAACTAACCCTAAGTACTAACCCTAAGTACTAACCCTAAGGAACTAACTAACTTATCAGTGACGAGCATTTCTGTGTCAGCGTCACTGGTAAATAACTTATCAGTGACGAGCAGTGATGTATACACGTCACTGGTAAGAAGTTAGCAGTGACGTGCTCATTTTTGGGCTCGTCACTGATAAATACATTACCAGTGACGAGCATTTAAGCAACCCGTCACCGGTAACATTTACTAGTGACGAGCGTATATTAGGGCACGTCACTGATAAGCTTCCCCATATAAACCTCCCGCGCGGGACTTGGGGAAAAATTCCCCAAATCCCGCGCCCGCCCTAATTCCCCAAACCGCTCCTCCCGCGACCGACGCCGCCCTCGCCGGACGCCGCTCCTCGCCGGACGCCGCTCCTCGCCGGACGCCGCCCTCGCCGGACGTCGCCCTCGCCGCCTCCCTCACCGGTCGACGCCGCCCTCGCCGCCCTCACCGGTCGACGCCGCCCTCGCCGCCCTCACCGGTCCTCCGAAGCCTTCGCCCGCCTCTCCCCCCTCCTGCCCAAGGTATTTTCGGCCTGTGAAACTACTCATCTCAGTCACAATGACACCACTCTGCTGTTTACCGTGCTTCAACCTCTACTTCAGCGCCTTAGTCACCAGGGGATTCAGAAACGATGGGGACCAGAGATAAAGGCATGCATAGGTCCACGGCGGCAACAGTGGTAGTCTGGGGTTAATTAGGATTTGGGATCAGCAGCCATGTGCTCCGATACTGTGTTAAACTATGGACTTGTCGTATTACTATGGACCGGTGTCTTGGCAATATACATAGACCGTGCGAGCAAATGTTATAGAGAACCCTTGATTAGAGAGAGTATATACAATGTACTATAAATCTACTAACAGTGAAGATGCACGCTAACATTTGACAAACAGATGTTACTTATTTTAGTCCATTGTTACTATTTCCTAGAGTCATAAGCATGAACTGCAAGCACGCACGCCGCCATGCCTCCTTGTATAACAAGTTGTGCACTAATCAACGTCCATTAGTCGCTGATGCTTAATTGGTACTTGATAGTGTTGGATTCATATTTATCTAGCATTGTGTTTTTATTCATCCAAGATTTTGTACGATGAAAACAGTTTTTCCAACTTTGGCTATATAATTGTTGTATATAATATGACTTTATTTTTTTATGATCCCGTGCTCTAATTGTCTTACACTAGAATTTCACTCTTGAGAGAGCATGAACCATCTTAATACTCTTGTTTATTAAATTTGGATTGTCAAGACACCGGATTCTATAGTTACAGTGTGAGCACAAAAATTGTGATGTTTTTGCAATGAACTTCCTTCATATGGTTTAGCGAATTTTGCGATGGCTAAAAGTCATTTGTTGCGATGGCAAAAAAATGAATGTGAGATGACGATCTGAATGTATTTCATATATGCTTGTGGTACCGGCCGTCGAGCCGAGGCAACATTCGTTGCTTTGTTTATTTTTCAGGGAAACTGAGTTCAACGTTTAGACGAAATGTTGCTTCGTCAACATTTTGTCAACGTTCGATACTCAATTTTGCATAATTTTAGCAAAGGTCATGCCGAAATTTTGAATTTTCAACAATTTATTTCAATAACCTGCCGAAATTTGTTTCCGTTAATTTTTGTTTAACAAATTTAATTCCATTTAGTCCGAAAATGGCCGGAAGTTCTCCCTCTTCGTCGCGGACACCAACGGATGCCCCAGCGTCGTCCAGAGATATCGAGGGCCGTGCGGAAGCTCCCCGGGACCTGGCCATCGTCGACGACCCTGCTGCCGGGGATAACAACGAGTACGAGTCGTCCCACGAAGAGTCCGGCGGTGCTGAAGACGCGACCGATCGTGACGAAGGGACCGGCCGTGAATACGAGACCGGTATAGAAGAAGAACAGGATGACGGGCCTCCACCAGCCAAGCGAAAAAGGCGGCTCGCGCCTAGGAGACCTAACAAGTTGAGCACGGACACCTTCGTGGTCACTCGAGTGGACGATCTGGGTAAACCAGCCAGTCCTGTAAAAGCTGCACAGGGGTACTCAAACGCCGTAGGCTGCATCCTGCGTGAAACCGTGAAGATCACAACCCCCGACATAAGGACGAGAGAAACCGAGCATCTTCGAACTCTCCTCCTGGACAGGCTATTCAGCAGGTACTCCGTCCCGGAGGCCGACAAAAACAGAGTCGCGACGAAAGCCCTGAGCATGATGACCAAATCCTTGAATACCTGGCGATACCATGCCAATAAAATGAAGGATAAAGATTTTGAGACCGTGATAAAGCCGAAATGGCCTACGATAGATGAGGCGGACTGGACCGAGTTCATTCAAACTCGCTCCGGTGATGAATTCAGGAGGAAGAGTGATTGGGGGAAGGACATGCGGGGCAAGATCGTGGGTGACCACAGACTCGGCAGCCGTGGTTACCAAGGGAAGAGGCCTAAATGGGACAAGGAGGACGCAAGGTTGATTGCGGCCGGGAAAGAACCCCCTTTCTCGGACATCCAGGAAGGGCGCGGAAAGGATTTTGTGAGGGCCCGCGCAAAATTTGACCCGGCGACGGGGGAACCGATCTTCACGCACGAGAAAATGAAGGACGTGCACGAAGAACTGGTAACCTCTGAACCAATTTTACTTTATTTGTCCTACGTAGATTAATTTCCTAAAGATTACGTTTCTGAACGGTTCATGTTGCTTGCAGAGAAAGCTGAGCCAGCAACCTGAGAGCTCCCAGGACTCTGTCGGTACCGAGAGGTGGCAAGACCCTATCAACAAGGCTCTCGGGAAGCCGGAGACTCGTGGCCGCGTCATGGGCGTCGGGTATGGGGCTCGATGGGCTGATTACGGTCCCCAAACCCGCGAGGCTGCCCGCGAGAGGAGGAAAGCCAAGCAAGATGAAGAATTCGATGCGCGAGTGGAGGCGGCTGTGAAACGTCTGTTAGGGCCTCTATACGATCAACTACGACGCCCACCCATGCATCCTGATACGCAGCCGCCGCCCTTTAATCTGGATACGCAGCCGCCCCCCTTCACTGCTGCAAGGAGTAGTAGCCCCTCTGTCTCGGGCGTTGGCCCCGGGTCGCCAAATACGCTCGACGGCCTAACGGTAAGCGTCGTCGGCTCAACAAATCGTAAGGGTGTCGTACAGATTTCGTTGTTTGGACTCTAACATCGATGACCCGTACGTATGTTCCGCAGGTGATAACTCCGTGCCATCTGCAGACCCAAGTGCTCGGCTCGATGGTGACGGTCGCGTACGGTCGAGTCCACCCAATAACGCCGGAGAACAGGATGCACTGTGTGGATTTACCACCAAACATGGCGAGGGTGGAGTTGACTAAGGTGGTCGGCACCTTTGAGGACTTGGTTCTGAATGACCCACCTGAAGAAGGATACGAGAAGCTAGGAGCCTGCAAGGGGTTTTTTCTTAGGTGGCCGAAGGACGCGATTAAGTTGATTGAGACCTCCAATCGTCTAGCACCTTCGCCGAGCCACACCCACAGTCCATCAGCAAAACCATCTCCTTTGGGTATTTCCGCACCTCTATCCTACAGGGATCTTGAGATGGAGGATGCCGAGGAGGCCGCGGAGCATGGCGGGGAGCATGGCATGCCTCGTGACGAAGAGGCACGAGAATTTGTAGATACGCCGCCACCCAAGCATGACGAGCAAGCCCACACGAAGTTGACTCCTAGAACACTCGTGGGCGCAGCCAAAGAAGCGATGGCCGGTCAGAGGGCCGTATCCCTGGATACGCAGCGCACGAGCAAAAAAGGGGCGAAGAAGGCACATGCTAGCACCGGTACTTACGATAGATAGGGTGGGGCAAGGTTGAAGAAACCCTTAACGTACGCAGCATCTTCCCAATCAGGACAGCGAGCAACGGGTCGTCAATGGCGGCCCTATCACGTCCCGGGTCACTCGATGGTACCAAAGGATGAGTTCGACGTCCTCCCGAACGAAATGAAGATTCTGCATGAGAACGTTCGAGACATTGAATTAGGACCCGATGAAACGAATGTCTCGTATTACACGGCGAAGGTGCCAGAGGGTTTCCATTTCGTCGAGCAGTATCCCGCGGACAAGTTCTATCTGGACTTTGCGGAGATCTTCGGCATGTTCAACCTTTATCGGCTGGAAGCATCCTTCGTCAGGCTATGGGCGCTTCACCTAACCAGAGAGATCAGACGCCTGAAGATTCTCGATGTTGCAATAGCAGATCCGTTTCACATGCACGAGAACAACGTTCGCTCCCAAGAAGGTAGAGAGATTATGAAAGAATACCTCGTGAGTGCGATGATAGCGCATAAGGGCAAGGACTACCTACTCGTGCCCTACAATCCCTTGTAAGTCATTCTCTACTTTGTGCTTTCGTAAATTTCTCTTTTGCTTGTGCACCTAGCCAACTTCGTGGGTTAATATTGGTTTGTTCACATGTCTGCGCAGCGACCACTGGATCCTCTTAGTGCTAATGCCGAAGGAAAGCAAGGTTGTTTACTTTGATTCCATGAAGAGGGTGAAGAAAGACTACACCCTGCTCAAGAAAGTTCTGGATGATGCTCTCTTCGACTATGCACAGAAGGGAGGAGGAGCAACTATGGTAAAAAGAAGTGGCGCTCCACGCTTTAAACACGTGACCGATTGGTGGTGCAGACAGCAGCCGGAGGGTAGTGTGACGTGTGGCTACTACGTCTGCTGCCACATGGACGACTTTGTACGGGCGCGGAACACGTTTCGCAAACATGACGACTTACGCAAGTGGAGTAATAACCTCGAGCACAAGCCATATGACTGGAAGCAAGAGTTTGCACGCCTCCAGAATGCGTTCGCGAATATCATCAACAAGGACGTCGTCTCCGATACGGGGCTTTTCTACGCCGGCACTGACCCAAGGGAGGAACACGCCGCTCGCACAGAGCAGCGAGTTCGCCAAATCCCGACCGAAGACCCATTCGCGCCCCAACATGCAGCTAGGCCCTAGAGGAGGGAAAAAAGCGTCAAGATAGGCCCTTCGAAACGGAAAAACATTGCATATGTATTGTGTTTGTGGTCGTGTATTCCCGAACTGGTCTACTTTGTACGTTTCTGGACATATTTACGTATTGGCACTTGTTACTTTCGTAGTCGGTTTGACATATGTACTTATCGTGTGCGACATTCGAGAGCGCGAGCGAGGTGGCCTTCGAAGCATATCGGGCACGTAGCATGCCGACGCAACGAGGCAACGCCGCAAGCGCTATTAGGCCACAACGGCACGCCCTAGGAGAACAGCGACCGAAGGGGTACACCCCCCTCCAGGACCCCTGCAGTACACAGGGGCTGGAGAGCGCCACAGTTCACGCGATCCTGCCGCGGCAGCGAAAATGGCTGCTTTTGCTGCCGCGGCAGCGAAAATGGCTGCCGCGGCAGCGAAAATGGCTGCCGCGGCAGCCAAAAGGCTGCTTTTTGCTGCCGCCGCAGCTTTTGCTGCCGCGGCAGCCAAAAACTGCCGCAGCCCATGGCTGCCGCGGCAGACAAAATGGCTGCCGCGGCAGCCAAAACGGCTGCTTTTGCTGCCGCGGCAGCAACGTGCTTGGCACTCTCATAACAGCAGTGACGTGCGGACTGGAGAGCTCGTCACTGCTGTATATCTTACCAGTGACGGGCATAGAATGCAGCACGTCACTGGTAATTATCTTACCAGTGACGAGCTCTTATTCTCGCCCGTCACTGGTAACATAATTACCAGTGACGAGTGGATAGCCCGTCACTGGTAACCACTTACCAGTGGCGGATTACCAGTGACGGGCCAGCCCGCTCGTCACTAATGGGCTTTTTAGGCCCGTCACTGGTGTCCCTTTCTGCAGTAGTGTACGCATCTACGGCGTAGCCCATGTTCACGCCACAACACGCGTGCGTGGCGGGGTGTGGTGAGGCAAGCAAGTGAGGGAGTGAGAGCGCGTGTGTACTCATCACTTCTCATGCTACAAGGACGTGTCACACACAACACGTTATATGTTGGTGTCCTTCCACCTCTATTAGCAGTATGAGACAAAACACCTTACACATACCTTACAATTTAATGGATCTTTATGATTTATCTAGAACTTATTAATTATATGAGCCTAAACCCAATATATCTAACAGTCCTCCACTAGATCCTAGAGGCACATGAAATTGCCTTCTGTTCTAGTGTACTGTTAATATACCAGTGCTCTGGTGGAGACCTGTTAGGGTTGAACATCCATCTAGAATATCAAGCTACACATATCTACAATTACACAGTAGACTAGGCCTTAAAATGGATGCTTTGTCTGGACAAATTTTACTTAAACTCTTTACTGATACTAGGCTGCCATAAGCTACCCCTCGGGTGGAGCATATAAGGCTACCTCTTCATGAGCTTTTTAGAGATTATCCAACTCTTACAGACTACGATTAATAGTCAGGCTCATATAGGTGTGTTCTTTCAAGATTGCTCTATAGGACAGCATTTTTGCTAATAATAGCCACAAAAAATATTAAGATTAAAATCATCATGCCATACAGATTATGAGATTACTGCATGTCCAGCAGAGTGGGTTATAAAGGTACTCCCCTCTAGTTAACTAATCGCTTATATTCCCAGATCCTACTTCACGAGATCTCTGATCACATAGATTGGGTTACCACTATGGTGCAACTCATATGGGTCACATAACCATCTCCTTCAATGCATTAGCTATCAAATTTCGTGATAACCCCTTTGAAAAGAGATCTATCAGGTTCTTAGGTGTCTGGGTGTAATCCAAAACTATCACTATAGAGTTTCTCAATTTCCTGACAATTTAGATGTCTTTTCATATGTCTCGAGACTTCCTATTGTCCTTTGCACTGCTCACTTTTATGATGACCATTTGGTTATCGCAATATTCATAAAGATAGTCAGTATCGGTTTTTCAAGCTACCAGCAGATCCACCAAGAGCTCATGCAGCCATTCTACCTCAGCAATAGCTATGTCTAGTGTTGTAAGTTCTATCTCCATGGTTGATCTCATCAATATGGTCTATTTGCAAGATGTCCATGAAACTGCTCCTCTGCCAAGAGTGAATACATATCCACTTGTAGCCTTGATCTCATTAGCATTAGAGATCTAATTAGGATCACTATATCCCTTCAGTACCCTTGGGTACCTGGTATAGTGAATCCTATATCTCATTGTACCTTTTAGATAACACATTACTCTTTCATGAGGATGCTAGTTATCATCTCCCAAATTAGAAACTTACCGGCTCAATTTGCTCACAACAAAATAAATTTCAGGCCTCGTGGCACCTAGCTACGTACATAAGTGAGCCAATAACTTGGGAGCATCTCAACTACTCTGTAGCAATTCATGGATTCTTTTGAAGCATCACACGAGGATCATAGGGTGTTGGACAAGGCTTGCAGTCTATTTAGTCAAATCGACTCAAGACCTTTCCAACATAATGGGATTGCAAAAGAGTGATCCCATCTTTACCTTTTACAAGCTTAGTGTTAAGAATAACATCAGCTTCTCCTAGATCCGTCATATCAAAACTTTGAGCCAGAAAGTCCTTGACCTCCTTTATCACATCAAGGGTAATCTCGAAGATGAGTATGTCATCGATAAACACACAATCACTCCTTCATCCTCACCATGGTGGTACACTACTACAGAACATGTCAATACTGACGGGCCAAAAACCCACATCAGTGATGGGTTTTTGGCCCGTCAGTATTGACATGTTCTGTCAGCAACTAAATTTTTTGTACTATCAGTGACGGGTACGGGTATTTACCCGTCACTGATAAAGGTCATCACTGACGGGTTAAATAATTATCCGTCCGTGATGGTAGAGTCATCACTAATGGATACATTTTTTTACCCGTCAGTGATGACGTCTTCACAGGTGACAAAAAGTCATCACGGACGGGTAGAAAAATTACCCGTCAGTGATTACTCAACCATCACGGACGGGTAAATATTTAACCCATCAGTGATGAGAGTCATCACGGACGGGTAAATATTTAACCCATCAGTGATGACGTTTTCAGAGGTGCAAAAAAAAGCCCTACCCGGGCACTACCGGGTAGGGTTTCACTAAAACAGCTATAATTTTTGCATACGGTGTCCGTTTTGGGTCCACGACCATTTAAAATGACCGTATCGACGAGGCGCATCTAAAAAATCTACTCGTCTTTAGACTTGTATAATTTTTCACCTCCAAATTCAGCCTTTAAGACTGACTTTTTCCCCTCCAAACGAAACATCGCCTCTTCCAACCATCCGTCGAAAAATAAAAAAATTTCACTCCAAATTCGGCCTTAAAACTGACTTTTGCCCCGAACGAATAATCGCTACTCCGAACCCTCCGTTGAACTTCTTCCCGAGCTCCAAATGCAGTAAATTTTGTGGATTCCAAACCGTGAGGGAGTAGAGCTGCTACAAAAATATACGAGAAAAATTTTAAAAATAAAAAATTTAGACACTAGTAGAAATTAAGACTCGGGAGGATCTTTCTTACCTCGAATCCAACTGAAACTCCCGCGTAAGCTCCACCATGTTCCTACGAGGATGGTGATGTGAAGAGGATATGCTCCCTTGTGACTGATTTGGACAGGAAGCTAGGATGAGAGGAGAGGAGGAGAGGAGGGTGAAAGGGAGAAGGAAAAAAATCTGGATATGGATCTGCACTGAGGGGCACTGAGGTGAATTATATACCCCGCGAGATTCTAAAATTTTGGGTTTTGAAAATTTCGGAGTTGGCAAGAATCACATCACGGATGGGTCTCTTTTTAACCCGTCAATGATGAGTTACTCATGACGGGTCAGAAAACTACCCGTCCGTGATGACAAAATTTTGGGTTTTGAAATTTTGGAGTTGGCGGGATTCACATCACAGATGGGTATCTTTTTAACCCGTTACTGATGAGTTCCACACATCACTGACGGGTCAGAAAACTACCTGTCCGTGATGACAAAATTTCAGGTTTTGAAATTTTGGAGTTGGCAGGACTAACATCACGGACGGGTCTCTTTTTAACCCATCAATGATGAGTTCCACACATCACTGACAGGTCAGAAAACTAACCCATCTATGATGACAAAATTTTGGGTTTGAAATTTCAGAGTTGGCGGGATTCACATCACGGACGGATCTTTTTATTACCCGTCAGTGATGAGTTCCACACATCACTGACGGGTCAGAAAACTACCCGTCCGTGATGATAAAATTTGGGGTTTTGAAATTTTGGAGTTGGCGGGATTCACATCACGGACGGGTCTTTTTATTACCCGTCAGTGATATGCTCGATTTACTCGTCTGTGATGATGTTTTCATCAAAACCCGTCACTGATGGTTTTCATCACTGACGGATATTTCTTACCCGTCAGTGACGGTAGGGTCCAGGATGACGTTTTTTGTAGTAGTGGTAGTACATAGATCTGTCAGCTTCATTTACTATGAAGCCTACAAATATCAAAGTTTTGTCAAACTTTTCATGCCATTGCTTAGGTGCTTGCTTGAGACCACACAATGACTTCACTAACTTACAAACCATACCCTCTTTGCCACTTGCTACAAATCCATGAGGCTATTCCATGTAGATTTCCTCGTCCAACTCTCCATTAAGGAAAGTTTCCTTAACGTCCATTTGATGAACAAAAAGACCATGTGACGCAGCCAAGGATAGTAGTACTCGTACAGTGGCCAATCTAGCAACATGTGAGTAAGTATCAAAGAAGTCTTTGTCTTCTTTTTGGGTATACCCATTAGCCACAACCCTTGCCTTATGCTTTTCAATAGTACCATCATTCCTAAGCTTCTTCCTGAACACCTACTTGCACCCTACCGGTTTACAACTGCAGAGATGTTCAGTGATTTCTAAAATTTCCTTAGAGATAATTTTTAGAGCGTGGACCACATCTGCAAATTTTAGGTCATGAGTGGGATAACTGAGCTCATGAGGGTGGAGTTGACGTGAATAATAAGCTACCGCCTTGGTCTCTTGGATAAGAACATCTAACAGCCAAAGTTTGTAAACCTAACATTTTAAATATCTAAATAGGATAAAAACCTGGTCTTTTGCACTCATGCATGCATTTAGACCTTTTAGAATGACTTAGCTCAAATCCCTAAAATTCTGACTTAGGATCGACTGGAATAAAAATTGTGACATCAACATCATCCAAAGTCTAGTCCAATAATTTTTATAAAGCTTAAACCAATAATAAAAGTTTTACAAAAATTCTTTAATTGGATATCTAAATAAAAGGATTTTCAATTTATTTTTAAATGCACAAATCTATAATATTTTAATTAATTAGGGGCATTTCCCCTTATTGAAAAATTATGAAATTTCACATATGTGAATTATTTTCCTCTCCGAATCGAAATATGAATTTCCCTAAAATATTTCAAATGTGTTTGAACTGCCTACAGTTCAAACTTTATTTTGGACAACATTGCATTTGTAATTAGAACACACACCAAAATAGACTATTTTAATCTAAGAGAAATTGTGAGATCCTATATGTCATAATGGATCTCTCCAAAAAATTCCAAATTTTTAAGTGAATATTTGAACTCCTTCTTTTGGTCAAACCTAATTCAGAACTAGAAATAAAATAAAAATAAAAATAAATAAATAAATAACCTAAACAAAGGGGACCAAGCCAGCCTAGCCCCTAGTGATGCCGCTGCCGTCCCCTAGGGCTTGCTACCGCCCCTACCTGGCTGGCGGCGCCACCGGCCTGCCTGCGCCATCCTCCCCTCTGTCCTACTGTTCCTCACCCTAGCCGCGCTCCCTTGTGCTGTGGCCCAACGGGCCATGTGCCTTGCCGGATCGCCACCTCCCCGTGGTTCTCCTAACCGCCCATCTTGCATGCCTCCCCCGCTGTCGTGCTGCGATGCGCCACCACCGCCCTGCGCCGCCAACTGCTTCCACTGCGCCAGCCCTCCACTCCCCTTTGCATCGCCATGCCATCCTCTCTCCTCCCCATGGCTGTGCCTCCTTAGCTCCACTAGCCTCCCCTCTCATGCCGTATGCCTCCCCACTACAACATGCTACCGTATTGGCCGCCACCGGCCACCGCTGTCGTTCCCGCTGCAGTCATGTCCCGCGTGCCCTATCTCCCATGCGCTCTGCTACCACCGCCACTTGCTTGCTACTATGGCTACCACTGCTGCTTGCCAGAGCAGCAAGCCGCCGTGCCGCCCCCGCCAGCATGGCCAGCTTGCTGCCGCTGCTGCCGGCACCTTTGTTATCCAATGGCCCTTCGACAAACTCCCGCAGCAGCTGTAGCCCGACATGGTGGCCGCCTCAGGTGTCACTACCCTAGGGAAGTGGAAGAAGATGCTGCTATCCAAGAAGAGAAGAAAGGAAGATGCAACAAGAAGAAAAGAAGAAGAGGAATATCGTGCCCGGAGTCAATCCGCGACCTAACCATCACTGTCATCTATTTCTCCATGTCTTCGTATTGAGGTTATTCTTCTGAAGAGGCTGTGCATGATGGTATGGGTCAAGAATGTGGTGAATGTTATACCTTGTCTGGCCTCGGGTTTGGTTGGTTGTAGATTAGTATAGAGCTGAAACCTTGTGAGGCTCTTTCAATGGCCTTTCTTTGGTTATCATGAAATGGATCTGCGTAGGCATCTTTGATAGCTTCAATTAGATTGTTATTCGACTAATTCCAATAAGTCATTTGCGAGTTATAGCCTAAATACCACTGCTATCCAGATTTTGTTAAATTATAATGTGCATCTTCGGTTAATTGAAATGACCATGTTAGTGCAAGGATTAAATGATGAACCTTATATACAAATGTATATATATACATATATATATATCCGCTAATCTGCACCTACGCTCAGAATAGTTATTCTGCGCGCTGACCAACCGACCGAGCCAGCTAGCCCAGACCCACCACGTCCCTCCCTTTTCACCACTGACCGTAAAACTATTCAGTAGATATAGTAAATCCATCGAACTATATTACTGTCGAATAGATCCCTCATAGTAACGTAACTTCACATGTAAAATACGGTAATTTTATGTCTGTCGAGTAGTAAAACAACATGTGTCATCGTAAAATTTAGGACTCTAGTAATTTTTGTATAAAGCGTGTCGCAAAATTATTATAATATGTACATGATATTACGATCTCGCGGCCATCATTTTACTGCATGTCTGATCGTTCCATACTAGAAAGGAAATATTTCTTCTCTTTGTTCACAATCACTTACGTAGCCCAGTTGATCAGTAGGGAAGAGCAACGTGCATGAGGTCCAGGGTTTGAATCCTGTCTCGTCCTTATTTTTTCAATTAAAATGGATTAGGGGAATATTTCTTCTATACTAGAAATATTTCTTCTATTTATTCACAATCACTTGCATAGTCTAGTTGGTTAGAAGAGAAGAGTAACGTGCATGAGGTCCACGGTTCGAATCTCACCACCTCATTATTTATTCAATAAAAACGTACTGCATGTGACTGTGAAAGTGCTGCCAAAAAGTCGTAAAACTTAGAATTTTTTTATTGTCGAGATGCGCGCGAGATAGTAAAGTTGTGTATAGGATGTCATAAAATCTATCACAAAATGTAGTAAAATATCGTCAAACTCAGAAGGTTTTTACGGTTGAGATGCGCGCGAGGCAGTAAAGTTGTGTATAAGATATCGTAAAATCTATCGCAAAATATAGTAATTTTGAGTCACACTAAAATCTCAGTAGTAAAATCTCAGTAGTAAAATTACCGTTCGACACTTCACGTCTTACCGTTAAATTTGGACAGAGGCAGGTTTACATGTTCGGGTAGCCTGGCTGGCTCGGTCTGGCGCGTTTCGGCCGGAGCGCAGAGTAAGCAATTCTACGCTCTTGCGCATATTAGCGCTGCCACATATATACATATACATATATACATATATGTATATATATATATATCATTGCATGCATTTTGTATAATCATGTCGGTTACCATGGTTTTTTTAATATATAATTCATGTCATCTCTAAAAATGTTGAATCTGAAACTCTATATTTAACACCTTATACTAATCCACAAGAACTTAACTGCACCTTTAAATTTGCTATATGTGTATCAGGCATGCTATTACTATGTGAATCTGAATTTTATTAAGATGAATTAACATTAATCAAATAAACCTGCAACCTCAATTTTGATTATAGGTAATCACATCTTCCTTAGCTGTATACCTCCAAGCATGAACGCATCCATGTTAAAAGCTCATTCATGTTGAGGTTATAACGCAACTAAAGCTGAACTGAAATGTAGAAGGATTAGTAACATAGTAACATGCTTATGTTAACCCTATTTTTCCTTTTAATTCATCGTAATTGCATTCTATGCATCTTTACAACCCGACCTTCGCTAACTATCCCTTGCCGAACGCGTGAGAAGCTGATGAGATGCAACTGCTAAGCGAGGCGGTCAGGTCATTCGTCCAATGGCCAAAGAAGGACATAGTCCTCGAATCAGCACCGACCGCACCGTCCTATCCTTTATGTTCGCCGGATGAAGGGATGATGAGGTTTTCACCGGTGGTTGATCCATCTCCACCGGAGGTTTCGAAGCAGCTCACCTTTCCTCAGCCAATGCCGACAACCCCTAAACTCCCGGCAGTACCACAAGTGGAGAGCTCACGGCCAAGTCGTGTTCGAACGAGGAGTCAAGGGGCCACATCCAAGCTGAAAGTAGTGAGAGGCAAGAAGTCAGGTTCGAAGCGGGCGGATGATGTTGAATATCCTATGGCAGAGCTAGCTCACCAACATGTGCTGGGACAACCTATGGTGGATGCTAACATGAACCTGGGCATCACCTGCCGGACGCTTCATGATCATTACCTCGAGATGTCGAACAGGTCGTTCCCAGATACAGAAGTTGACATCGTAGTTTGCTTCAAGGAGGACGATTTCAAGCACCATCAAGGAAACATGTTTCCCGTGGACTTCTCTGACATCTTCGACATGTTCCACTACCGTGAGCTGGACGCCGGGCTCATGCGATGCTTCACGCTATAAGTCCTTACAACACAGCACCGTTTTGTTTTATCACCGCTAAGTGCCTGTAATTTAACTCATTCTTCTCCTATACTCAGATACATGATTGATCTGACCGATAAAAGGAAGATGAGCAACTCTGTGGGGTTCGGCGACCCACATTTGATCTCGGCCCAAAGCATCGCGGCAAATAAGAACCTGGTGCGAGATTACGTCGTGCATTTACTCCATCAGTACTCCGCACGAGATTCCATCCAGGTTGCCTATAACATCGGGTAAGCCACATCCTTTGCAAATTCTCATCATTCGACGGCTAAACACGTAATAACTTTGCATCGTATAACCAGGGGCCATTGGATCCTCCTCGTGATCATGCCGAAGTGGAATAAGGTATATTACCTTGATTCCATGAGGTATAGCGCTGACCATCGTAAGCAAGCGTACGTGGACATCATGCGTCTACTCGACGAGTGAGTACCAAAACTTTCGACTTCGTCCATGCCTATTCCTTTTTCGTCCTAAAGGAAAAGACAGTTCGATGCTAATTGTTTTCAATCACGTAGAGCGTTCGGCACGTACGTCCAACAAGGAGGGAGACACAAGGAGGGAGTGGCCGTCGAGTTACGCCATGACTCCAAGTTTAAGGTATTTCGTAATGTCCTTGACTCCTCGAACTAATGCCATCATACTTCTGCCCTCTATACCTAATCGTTATCTCTTTTGTATTGCCGGCAGCAACCTGAAGGGCCCGACGTCTGTGGGTATTACGTGTGTTTCCACATGCTAGCCCTTTGCAGCAACCCAAAGTACGGTGATCTAGCGGTACGAAACCATCGCCACTACTAATGTCTAGTGTTTAAACATGCTATTCACCCTGAGCGTAAGCTTCATGTTTGCAGGAAGGGGCGAAAATCATGGCAATCAAACAGTTAGAAGACATGGACATGGACCAGATCCGGTCGCACATCGCTAGCTTCCTAAACAACGAGGTTATTAGTGCCCAAGGACGCTTTAGTATCTTGGTGGCAAGCTAGGAACTTAGGATTGTGATTAGTTAGATCATTACTTAGATTTCTAGTTAGGTCGTTAGTTAGGTTTATAGTTCGGAAGCTTTAAACTTTGTAATTATCTTTCGAACTTGTGGTCTCCAATGATAAGTGCACTTGGAGTTTCTAAATGTCATTTACTTTTTCTCTCGGTGCTACCGTATATATGGGTGTCAAATAATTCTATCTTCTTCTTATGTATGTCACTATTTAACAAATGAGACTTTTTTATCAACAGATATCATGTACGGAGGCTGCGGTGAGTGGTTCTATTCATGTGAAGAACATAAGAGATGTTTACTTTTTTCAATTTGATCAATATCATTGCTGTGAATTGAGTATATGTCACAAATGAACAAGTTTTATAATATTACTTATATGTGTATGTATGTGAATGTTTGAAGTTTATGTCTTGTGATTGATGCGAGAATGAATGATTGAATAGTGTGCTATATAAATCTGTTGTATAGTGCTGTGCTATAGAAAATTCATATGAACTGTTTGCTTTTTCAGGGAGGCTAGTAAATCAGGCAAAATAATGCCTGTTTAAAAACATATCCGAGGCGGTTGCAACTTAACAACCGCCTCGGATATCTCCTAATGGAGGTGGTTAAGCTATCTTCACTACCTCGGATAAGGAGTTATCCGAGGCGGTTAAGTTATTTTGACTGCCTCAGATAACTACTTATCCGAGGCGGTTAAATTATTCTGAATGCCTCGGATAACTCCTTATCCGAGGCGGTTAAGTTATTCTGAATGCCTCGGATAACTCCTTATCCGAGGCGGTTAATAAAATGTAACCGCCTCCGATTACTCCTTATCCGTGGCGGTTGCCGCGTTTCAACCGTCTCGGATAAGTCTAATCCGAGGCGGATGCATAACCGCCTCCGATGCATGCCCCATATCCGCAACCACTCCGTGGAGGCGGCTGCTATAACCGCCTCGGATATGGATTTCTGTACTAGTGTGTCTTTTTGGATTAAATCACGTAATCATATTTAGGGTTAAGGTTTAGGTTTTAGAATTAGTGTTTGGGCGAACTAAAAGAAAGACAGAAAGAGAGTCGTGTACTCCTGAAATACGAAGCACAGAGTTTATATACTATATATAGAAGGCATAATGTAAATTACAGTAAAATAAATGTCTGAGCCGAGGTTCGAACTGAGGACTTTTAGGGCGTGAGACTAACGTGAGAAATATCTGGTATGGCTCGTCAATTTCATTTATTTTATTTTTGTTTCGTTTACTTTAACTCTCATCCAATAGATGGTGACTGCTAGCATAACCAAATGTGATCTGTAGCATAGATGCTGCGGTGCTATGCTTACATTGGTAGGTCTTGGTTTCAAATCTCAAGTGTTGCTATTTTTTTTAATTTCCTTTTCGTTTTAGATGCGCACATTTTTTAGAATTTGCCTTAAAATTCCCATTAATTTTTTACTTTTAAATTATTTTTGAATCACAATTTAATATATTGTGGACTTAAAACTGGAAAAAAGAATCTGCGAGTTGGTGTATTCGAACCCAAGACCAAGCCAAAACAAGTCAGAAGAGTCTCGACCACTTTAGTTACACAAGAAGCTTGAGATAGATTAGCAACTTTATTTATTTAGAACCATCTATTTCAACAAATTTCAAATTATAATGAAATTTTTGAACCAAATGCGGGTCCAAACGTCTGAGAGAAGCGATGGTGTGGGTCTAGATGGCTCAGAGAGGTAATGATGGGTTCGGACAAATCTGAGAGGTGATGGTGGGTCCTAATGGCTCAGAAAGGTATTGGTGGGTCAGGATGGCTTAATGAGGTGATGGTGGATCCGAATAAGTCTGAGATGATGTTTTAGTGAGGTGATGGTGTGTCCAGGCAAGTCTGAGAGGTGATGATAAGTGTAGATAAGTCTGAGAGGTGATGATAAGTCTACACAAATATGAAAGGTGATGGTGGATCGAATAACTTGCACTTCTCGTCTGCTGGCCGCACATCGGCTCCGACGGCCGCACGTTGTCTCCAGGGAGTCATGAAGGCTTACTAGACTAGTTAACTCAGAAACAACATAGTTCATGAGCCAATGGGTGTATTCAGTTAACAGGGTTTACTTATTATCTCAATAGACAAGGTATCAGAAAAGGGACTTCAAAAAATCAGCGAAACAATCAATTAACTTGTTAACTCTGATAACATGAATAAGAACAGTAAAAGAGATCAGACAAAGGTTAAGCATAGCAACCAAATCAAGCAAGATCCCATGAACCGCAGTGCCCAAGAGAGTAGAGAGACGGAACAGGCAACCGCATCCTACTGCCAGCCACCGCTAGCCGTGGTGGCCACCTAGCCCCCGGCCATCACCACTCCAGATGATCGACGCCTCCCACTTCTCCCCACTGACCTGCTAACTCCTTGCCGGTCCGGTGGCTTCCCCAGATCCAGTCCCATCCCCTTCCTTCTAGCGGTGTTGTGCAGCACCACCTAGGGTGGATCTACTTTGTGAGCGTCTTCCATCACTGCCTACCCGAGTTTCCCCTCCTGTGTCGAGTCCTCTCCGCAACTGGTGGCCTATCTTACCCACATTGCTCCCCTTCTTGCTCTGCTTTTGGTTAACACCTTCGGAGCGAAATAGGGGGATTCTCTGCGATCCTACCCGCCCTTGGGCTTGCTCGGTGCGAGTGGAGTAAGCAGTTTCTTCGAGGGGTGCATTGGGCCTTGTTCTTTGCGGGGCCGAGGACCAGGAACCATGACGAGCTTGATTTATAGGAAACCTGGATCTAATTCTAGAAAAGGGAAGGAAGCACAACAATGCACGGATGGCCATAGGTAGGAAGAAGGCGTGTCCTCATTGATGGGATGCCTGAACCTCGCTGCTAATGAGACAAAGAAGGTCGTCTTCAGTGATGACAAGGATGAAGTCGAAGGCCCCTAGGTTGTGTGGTCGCTGGCGGGGAAGGTGTTATCGCCCGCGGTGACTCATGTCTAGACTGTGGTGGTGGCAATGTGGCCGGCCTGGGGAAATCCTAGAGGTTTGCGTCTACGCTCGGTGGGGGATAACCTATTTGTGGTGGATTTCACGAATTAGGTAGACAGTGACCATGCATTGGAAGGGATGCCTTGGATGGTGGGTCGCCACGCCGTGCTACTATAGGATTATGATCCAGGTTTAAGGCTGTCGGACATTAGGTTTGATTTAGTGTCGATCTGGGTTCGTTTATAGATGTGCCTATTGGTTGGATGAACGATAAAAAAGGGAGAAGAATTGCAAAACTGGTCGCTCCGGTGGAAATGATGGATGTAGATGAGATTGGCAATGCCACAGGCACCTTTCTTTGTGCCCGTTTGGCGATGCCCATTGTTGAGCCGCTTTGGCGCTGGGTGACTGCTAGCAAAAGCAAGGCTGCTTCAGAGGTGAAGTACAACCTCCAGTATGAGAAACTCCCGTATTTTTGCTTCTGCTATGAGCTGATTGGGCACTCTGATCTTGAATGCCCCAATCCGGTTGACCATGACAGTAAAGGTCTCTTCCCCTATGAGAAGAAGCTGAGGGTGGAGGAGGAAAATGCAGTCCTTTGGCCAAGCTACTGCCGCTGCGTCATCCTGGAACTGTGGGTCCTCCTCTAGGGATGCAGCTCTCGGAGGAGATCAGTTAACTCCTCAACGGGCAACTCAAACCGGCCTACCCAGTGGAGGTATCCTGTTCCCCGTGAAGAGTAAGAAGTTACCTCCCCTAGTAAGAAGCCTAGGGTGGATACTGGGGGCTCGAGAGTATCTGAAATCACAAAGAAGCTTTTTGCAGAAGGAAGCAAACAAAAGACCATAGTCCAGAAGAAACGGAAGCAACCCAAGGGAAACTTTGTGGATGATCGATTGGTGCTGCCATAGACGATCAACCGCTCAATCGGCTGGCCTTAGACCTTGCTCAGGGTGGAGATGCGGGGCGACAAGCCCATACTTATGAGGCGGCGGGCCAGGAGTCTGAAGCAGCGAAGAAGCAGAGGATGGAGGCATCCTACACCAATTCAGGATTGGCGGGGGCTGCCAATGTGGTGCAGCCTCGCCGGGAGTAATGAAAATCATGAGCTTGAACTGTCGGGGCTGTGGGCAGTCCGAGGTAGTTCATGAACTCCACTATCTGGTGGAGACTCATCGTCCATCTTTGGTCTTTCTCTCGGAGACCAAAATGTCTGCTATGAGAGCAAAAGATTTGCAGTGGCGCGTCGGTATGGCCAATGCATTTGGTGTGAACAGTAAGGGCCTGAGCAGGGGCCCAGTGCTGTTTTGGAAGGATCATGTCAATGTCCGACTGCTTAACTACTCTAAGTCACACATTGATGTAATGATTACAGAGGAAGAAACTGGTGGAGTTTAATGGTGCTTCACGGGATTATATGGTGAACCGAAGAGAGAATTCAGAAAGGATAGCTGGTACCTGTTGAAATATCTACGGGGTCAGCACGACGTCCCGTGGCTATGTGCAGGTGACTTCAACGAGAGGGAAGATTGGAAGATGGAGGGGTTTAGGGAGGCGGTGGAGGTTTGCCGCTTCATGGACCTTGGTTATTTTGGGCTCCTCTATACCTGGGATAACAGACAGGAGGGGGAGAGAAACATTAAAGTTCAGCTTGATAGGGTGTTGGGTGATGATGCGTTCTTCGAGTGATTCGATCAGGCAAGGGTGGATCATGTTCAGACCATGGAGTCTGACCACCGTGCCCTGATGATCACGGTTGCAAGATCGACCCAACCTTCAACCCCTGGCGCTGGGAAGATTTTTAGATAGGAGAACATGTGGAGATGTTACACTAACTATGATAGTGTGGTCTCTAGTGGCTGGCAGGGAGGTGCAACTTACCTGGCAGGGATGCATACTGCCTTGAGTACCATGAAAAATTGGTTCCAATCTTGGAGCAAGGAGTTTGGCTCTATTCGTGGTTAGCTGTAGAAGATGAGACGCATACTGGAGGGCATTCAGTCTAATTGCCTGCGCTCTGGCCCAACTAGAGTGGAGAGGAATCTTATGAAATGGATCGCTGAACTCACTGCATGGGAAGAAGTGATGGCCAACAGTGCTCCCGAGTACAGTGGCTGAAGGAAGGGGACCGAAAACCTCCTTCTTTCATGCCACTTCAAAGGAGAGAGCTAGACACAACCAGATCAGCTCCCTCAAACAGGAGGATGTGACGAGGACATGGCCCCCATGGATATACCCACTGCGACCTCTACTTCCACTACTTCAACTACATCTGCTGCTCGAGCTATAAAGAACAAACGGCGGTTCGTCAAGATCGTCAAGAACAAGAGAGGATTCAAGTTCAAGCTCTCAGAAGGAGGAAGGAATGAAGTTCATGTGTCCATGAAGATGTCCCCACATGAATTGGTGCTATACAAGGAGTCATCCCACGTCACTTTTGGTCCAAGAAGTGCTAGAGATAGAGTCCCACAAGATCTGGACTCTGATTCGGATTACTAAGACAGCCCTGATTTCAAACGTATTTATCTCGGGCATACAGACTCCAATTTGGATGATCTTGGACTCTCTAGAAAACTTATCTCGTACTCTTTCTAACCTGTCCAATCCCATATCCAATTTCCTCACGAGCCGATCACAACATCCAAAACAATCTGAGATTGCCTCTGTAATAGATCACCTCTTGCCTTTATATACCCCCTAGGATTCTCTCTTTAGTTTATGGATTTTCATTGAGTTGTTTAGCTACTGCTACATTATCACATCTACAAGTCGTGTAGGATTACCGCCTTGTTTAGATCGCCTGTGGAATCCCAATACACTTTCTTCTATCTTGTGCCAATTTAATACTCGCAATTTCAGATTGCAATTTATCATAGTTTTTGCTGGTTCTTTGGTTGCTTGCAGGAACTCGAACTTCCTTGTTCAGGTTGATCATGCCTACGGCAAGGTCAATAACCATCGGAGTTCGGTTTAGCGATTGCTAAGACGTATCGTCAGGTACGGCATAGTCAGATCATCAAGGTCAAACTCCACCAAATCGATAGCTACCTTCGTCTCATCGAAAGATCGGGCCACCGTCTCATCAAGTGGTATCAGAGCTCAAGTTGCTCGGTGAAAAATTTACCATTTTCGTAGTTAGATCTATTTTTACCTATTGTCTAGAAAAAAGCCTTCAAAAAATTAGTAGATTGGTCTCCCCACTGTCCAAACCACTTCGACCCATTGCATCTTTCTTTTCAGTAATTTTGCATTGTTGAATTCATGGATGACTACACCACGACACAGGATTCCCTACTGATGTCTATCGGGAGAAGTTAGTATACATCGACGGATAGTTGGTCGGGAAAATTACAAACGGACGGTTGGTCAGTAATATGTATGTATGGTGTCTAAATGTTGGTCGAAAATGGTAAATTATTTAGCATCGAATGTTCTGTCGCAATATGTAGCTTCCCGGCAGATAGTCGATTGGCAAATAATGCACGCAGACAGTCGGTCGGCATATGGATAAGAATTGGCACGCGGCGAAAAAACTTGGCGCCAATTTAATTCCTTCGGACCACCAGAAAAAAGAACCACCCAAAAAAACCCACCCCGGCCACTACGATGCCCTAATCCCCCACCAGCGCTCGGTGCCTCCGCACGCCCCCGCCGTCCCTCACCACCAGCTGGCGCCCACGCCACCTGTAAGGTCCCAACTCTCGATTAGGGTTTATTTGCATTCATGCATACATGCCACCCTCCACCCCACACTTGTAACTTTCTGAAACAATGTATCGATATATTGTCGAATATGTACATATTTCCCCCTCGGTGGGAGTAGTTGCAAACACCAATCAATGTAATTGAAACTATAGAATATGTGCATATCTCATCCTTGAAAACTCAATTTGTGGAAATTAACACCAATCAATTTATTTGAAGTATCGAACCTCGATAAAAGCCCTAATAAGGGGGTGGGTCCCAGTGGACCCTGTCGATGAATCCCCCTTTCCAACTTTCCCAACATTCACCTCCTAAGAATTGTCCAAAACCCACATGAAATCATGGCTTGATTGGATTATCCGAGGACAAACCCTAAAGTCTGAGAAACTAGGGTTTAGTAAATGGACAAGCTAGGGTGGATCAAAATGCACCAAACTTTGGAATTAGGCATGAATTGGTGAACTCTAGCCCCATGCCAATTTTCAGAAATTTTGGAGAACCCTAGGACCTACCTCTAGTTCAAATTGCCGAGTTAGGTCAAAACTCCAATTGAACTAGACACCCCCTCAAATCAACTCCAATTGGTTTCAAATTTCTACAGCAGCTCAAGCATAATATTGTAAGGACCTGGTAAAAATTTCAAGTCAATTGGAGCAATATTCGTACATAAAATGATATGAGGAATAGTTCTGAAAATAAAAAAAAAGGAAAAGAGATCAAAACCTAAACCTAACCGGCCGCCAGCCCGCTCGGTCGGCCCAGCTGGCCGGCCCACTCCCCGCGCGAGCGCGCCCGCTCCTCCTCTCTCTGCCAGGCGGGACCGCCCTGTCATCCTCCCCCTCCTCTCTGCCGTGTCGCCTGGGCCCGCCTGCCAGCTCCATCGCCTCCACGTCGCGCCCGAGCACTCGCCGGCGTGGGCGGTGCTCCCATCCACACGCCGGTGGTCCGAGCCGTCGCCGCCCTATAAAAGCTGCCATCCCGACAGCCCTTCTTCCCCACGCCCTCCTCCCATTTTCCAGAAACCCTAGCGCCGAGTTCTTCCTCCCCGAAGCTTCCTTCCTCCTCTCCGGTGCTCAGCTCCGGTGAGCAATTCCACCTTCCCCAGTGAGCCCCGAGCCTCAATCCCTCTCCTCCGAGCTGCACCATCTCTCCCTCTAACTCCTCGCTCCTCCCATTTTCCAGATCCACCTCGGAAGCTCCCTGCCGCCGTCTTCGTCCCCGAGTCCGGCCAGAACACCGGTGAGCTCTCGCCGCGTTTCCAGAAGGCCCCAGCTCCCATTTTCAAACTCCCTAACATCGCCTCCTTCTCCTCTACCTCCCTGACCCTTTCTTTTCGCAGATCTCCCACCGGAGCACCCCCGACGTCGACCACCGAGAGCCCTCGCCGCCGGTCCTCGTCGCCGACTGCCTCCCCGACCTCCCCAGTCCTCGCCAAGTCCAGATCCGAGCTCGGGGTGAGCTCCTCATGCTCCACGTGTAGCCCACGAGTAGATCCGGGCACCCCCGCGCCCTGGAGCTTAGCTCCGGTGAGCCTCTGCCGTCTGAACCTCGCCGCCGGCCTCGGGTCAGTCGGGAACAAGAGAGAGAGAAGAAAGGGAGAGAGAGGGTGGGCCGCGTGGCGCGTTTTGGTTGGATCCCGAGTGGATGACCGACTGGCATGCGGCCCCCCACTGCCCACTGACGTGGATAAGTGAGTCGGATCCCGGGGTGAGTTCTCGGGTGCGCGTAAGAACCGGGATCCGGTCGGGGGTAGGGTTCGGGTGTCCGTAGCATTTAGGTTTAGGGTTTTTAGGGTAGATTTTTGCTCAAAATTCAAACTTGCATAACTTTTTAACTACTCGGCCAAATTTGAAAATTTTTATATATTTGGAATCCTTGTGAAAAACTCTACAAGATGGCTGAATCAAAAGTTAAATTTGAGCACATGCACACACTGGTATCTGGGGTGGAAGTTTTAGTGTCGTCGAGGGCCCCGTAAACCCTAGGTTTTCGACCCTAACCCCGATCTCGACAAATTATACCTTTCTGGAATCCTTGTGAGATATTCTATGACATGAAACCATTAAAATCCCAGTAAGGATACATGAATGATAAGCTTCGAGTTGATTAGCCTTTTATTGTCGAACCCCGTTAAACCCCTAACTCGATAAACCCTAACGGGAGACTCGTAGCTCCAAATGAGGTGATTCCAGCGACGTTAGTGTAGTGTTCTAGAACACTTTCAAGTCAAATAAGTTTGGCTTCATAACTTTCCAACTTGAGCGAGAGTTCCCAAAACCCTAACTTACACTCGACTAGTACTTAACTTGCATGTATGTTAGGGCAACCCTAAGATGATCGCGAGACTAACGCGAGTCTTCTTTTGCCAACTTAAATCTAACACCAGCAACACGAACCATTCATTAGTTACATTAATCTTCATGCATACATGCTGGTTGTCCCATTATTACTTATTTTCAATACTCGAATTTCTTGCACTAGACTTCGAAGAAGGAGACCCGCAAACTCACGACTTCTCGCAAGATCAGGAGCAGTTCTACGAAGGCAAGCAGAGCTTGTTGCACCCTTTTTATTACTCAATATCTGTTTATCCCATCGTATGTTGATATTTGATATCTTGGTTGTGAACTAGCATGCTAGGGTCTGTTTTTGTGACATGTCAAGTGTTGATTGAGGTCAACCTGAAATGATGAATACTTGAATCTATTTAAGTGAGATGTGAGAGTCGAAGGGCAAGTGTCCGATGGATAAGCTTGGTATCACTGGAGGAGCACGTTGCGACGAGGCGTTGGAAGAGTTTATGTCGCGATACCAACCTGGAGGTCACTCCATCGGAACAACTACTCTTGTCACACGTGGACGTTAGCGACAGCGATGCTGGGGTGTAGTCGAGGTAACTCGAGGCCCTTGGGGCCTTGCAACCTCCAAGGGATAGGGCCCTTACTACACTCAGGGTGATCGGCTGCCGGTGACGGTCCGAGAGATTAAAATTTGAGGTGTGGTGGTGATGGAACCCTGCCCATGTGCATATTCGGCCGTGGTGCCCCATATTTGGCCGTTGTGCCCCATATTTGGCCGTTGTGCCCCATATCTGGGCCGTTGTGCCCCATATTGAATATTTGAGACTCACATGCGGCGAGTGGTTGCCATCACACCCCCAGATTAGAGATATTTGGAGGATTGGATCTTAGGCAATATTCATATTATGATTTGTAATGGTTAGTGTGATATGATCTTGTTATTTATCTTCACGCATCATGTTTACTTTATGTTATGCTAGTATGTTTTAGGACATCTAATCAAGCACGATTAAGTCTTGCGAGTACTCTGTACTCACCTAGGATTTTCCTAGATCATTGCAGGTGAGCCAGCGGTCGAGGAATTCTTCGACGATGTCTAGTGTTTGGTTTTATTCCTTGGTTGGTGATCGGTTCGGGGAACCTATTTTGTTAAACTACTAATCAGCGGCCTTCATGCCGCTGTGGGACACCTTTACTGTTTTCCGCTGTGTTTAACTCCGTACTCGGATATGCTTTAATTACTGTAATGTTTAGTCCGATGTGGACAAATAGCTTACTGTTATATCGTAGTGTTTTGTTGTGATATACAAGTTGTTTTCCCAAGACTGCCCATATACCCTGCGTGTATGATATGAAGTATATGGGTTAGTCGTGAAGGACTACGGCCGTTCCTTGTGTTACTTTGTTGAGCGAGAACTCGGTTGAGTGACCCGCTGGCTGTGATGCTGTGCCGGCCAGGCAGGGTGTGGGTGGGTTCTACCGGGCTTTCGAGCGACCCACTAGCTTCGAGCTAGGTTAGGGTGTGGGTAGAACTGCCGGGCTCCTCCGACTCTACTCTGCACGGTAGCGTTCGTGAACGACTCTAGATCTTCACACGGATCTTGGAATGGTGTGTGGCTCTGGGAAGCCTAGTCGCTTCCGGCCGGCTCGACCCACGGTGATAGATACATACGACGTATGGCGCGTATGGTATGTGGGTCGGGTGTCGGGTCCCTCCGCTGTGGTGCGTACGGCGCAGGTACCGTGCCACCCGGTCGACGGATGCCCTCGGTCCTTGGCGACAGTTCGTTCCCCTAGTCATATGCGATTCTGGGGCCGTGACAGCTTGGTATCAGAGCCGAACTGACCGTAGGAAGCCAATTGCAGGTGGTCGTTAGTTAGGGCTCCCGCTGCGCCACTTGGCCAGAAAATTATTTAAAAAGTTAAACCCTATGTTTAAAGTCAATAAGTAGCTTGCTTTTTATTCCGTATCCCCTCATTCTTAGTTCCAAGACTCTCTTCTATTGCATTTGTTTTCATTGTGTGGCTAACCCTGTCCTCTCTAACCCCCAAAATTTGTATAGGATGGTGTATAACGTTGTGACCGACCCGCAACAGCTTGGAGGATGGGCTGCCTTGTTGTGGAGGATGTTGGAATATCTTGGAGTGCCCCCGGAAGAACTCCCTGCCTTCCATGCCAAGACTTATAAGGTTCATGGAAAGACTCACTTTTGGATGGCATGGGTCGCAGTGAAGGTCTCGGACTTGGATCAGACCTTTACATCATCTAGACCCAGTGATGAAGATGCCCGATTGGAAGCCTCAAGAAAAGCAGTTCTCCACCTACGGCATCACTTCGACGAGATCTTTCTATTTTCTCCCTTCCGTCTCATTCCCCAGATTACTGATGGAGGTGCCAGCATTAGGGTACCAGTGCCAAGTGACGACGAAGAAGATGATGAGACTGAGTTGGAGACGATCCAGCACATTGTTGATGCGGAAGTAATGCACCACAGGCTGTATCAGGATTATGGAAAGGCTACTCAAGAAGTGGAACGATTGACAAAAGTTAACCGCAAGCTTCGCATGGAGTTGCGCCGGAGATACCATGTGGCGAATGAGGATGAGTCTTGCGGCGAGAGCCCTTATGTCCCGGTGGAGGAGCCAACCCCGACTCCACCTTGTAAGACCAACCAACCCGAGAGTTCTGGAGCGAAGCCGCGCAAAAGGATGACAGCCCGACAGTACCTTCGGCTTTTCACCCCAAGATCCTCAGAAGCAAATGCCTCGACGCCAGCCACCTCAGTTCCCACTGACGAAGCTGCACTGTCCGAAGAAGAAGAAGAAGACCCGGAAGAGCGGGTGTGGTACACCACTAGCAACCCACCATCTGGTGAGGAGTGAGATGATGCTTGGAGAATAGCAATGGAGGCTTACGAGACCTATTGGTGTGATGAAAAAGCACTAGGAAACCCTTAGAAGTGCTGTTTGGATTTAGTATCGAGTCAATGGTCTCATTTTGTAATGTAAGCCGGACCGAACCCTAGGTTTAAGAATTCTTTTGGAGGCATGTAATTGGGTATTATGGGCTGTAATTTTGGCATTTGGAAACGTTTAGTTCACCATAAGGTGATCTAAACCGCAGCCTTAACTTATGGACTAGGTGAACGTATTATGGCAATCCAATATTGTTCTTATCGTTGTTCTACTATTCATCTCCTCGTGAAAGTGTAGGGAACAATGCTATATGTTCATAAATACCCCACTGAACCAGTGTGAGACATTTGTTTCCGCCTCTCTAACTTTGATCCGTTCTTGCTGTTGTCCTTGACTGCAACAGAATGGCGTCTGGAACTCGTGGTGCCGCACGTGGACGCCGTGGGCGTGAGGAGGAACCAGTACCACCTCCTCCCCAACGGCCAGCCGCACCTGAAGACCGTGAGCGTGAAGGGGAACCAGTGCCACCTCTGCCACTCAGAGCAGCCCTTGCCGACCCCGCCCCGCTGCCCCTCACCGGCCGGCACCCCCCGCCCTTGCTGCCACCCCTCACCGGTCAGTGCACTCACTCGCGCCCGCCCCGTCGCCACTCACAGTAGCCCTCGTTGCCCCCGTCCCGCCTTGACTCACGCACCACCCCCGCCACCTCTCACCAGCTGGCACCCCCGGCCCTCGCCACCACTCCCGGCGGCCCCTCACCCGCCCCTGCCCCCACCGCCACTCACCGCCGGACAAAGACCACGGACCTCGTCGAAGCGGTCGTGGTGTCGTGGCAGCATGCACGGCGCGGCTCCAAGAGCCCGTCCGCCCCGAGTTCGGGGGTGTCCAGGGGAGCTAGTGGAGACGACACACCCGACGAGGCTCCTTGAACCTACCAAGACCACGGACCTCATCGAAACGGTCATGGTGTCACGGCAGCGTGCCAGGCACGGCTCCAAGTGCTCGCCTGCCCAGAGTTCAGGGGTGTCCGGGGGTGCTAGTGGAGACGATGCGCCCGACGAGGCTCCTCTGAACTACCAAGACCACGAACCTCGTTGAAGCGGTCATGGTGTTGCGGCAGCGTGCCAGGCACGGCTCCAAGAGCCTGCCCGCCCCGAGAGTCCGGGGGGGCTAGTGGAGACGACGTGCCCGGCGAGCCTCCTCGAACCTACCAAGACCATGGACCTTGTCGGAGCGGTCGTGGTGTCGCGGCAGCATGCCCGGCACAGCTCCAAGAGCCCGCCCGCCCCGAATTTGGGGGTGTCCGGGGGAACTAGTGGAGACGACACGCCCGGCGAGGCTCCTCGAACCTGCCAAGACCACGAACCTCATGGAAGCGGTCGTAGTATCACGGCAGCGTGCCAGGCACAGCTCCAAGAGCCCGCCCGCCCCGAGTTTGGGGGTGTTCGAGGGAGCTAGTGGAGATGACGCGCCCGGCGAGACTCCTCGAACATACCGAGACCGCGGACCTCATCAAATCAGTCGCGGTGTCACGGTAGCTAGCCCGAGGAGGCTCCAAGAACCCGCTCGCCTCGAGTTCGGGGGAGCCAGAGGAAACAGCATGTCTGGTGAGGCTCCTCAAACCTGCCCGCGACCACTCAAGGGATTGCATCTCTACGCGCCTAAATGCATCACAGCGTAACGAGAAATAATAGCGACGGCATGTTCATGTGAAGGACATATGGTGTTGATTCATACAAGACAGCCACGTGGTGATCGACGGTTAACAGCACGATGGCTATCCTCTCTACTCGTTCGCCGCCACAACACAATGGTGTTCATATGCGGGACCTGCAATCATCATACCTATATCTCGGCTATGCACATGGTAGTTTTGCGTAACCAAAAATAACAAGTTCGTGATACAATCCGCGTTGAGCAACCACATACATCTCACACATCACACATACGTCGCATGCCTCAAGGTGCTGTGTGGGAGGAAAGCATGGCAGCCAGCCGAAACGTTACCCTTGGAGTGCAAGGCTCGGCGGGGACCGCGCGAGGGACGTGCAATCCGGCAAAGGCCTTCGGCAGATTAGCAGTGGCGGCTGTGGGCCGGAGGAGCCGGCGCGGCGGAGGCAGGCACAGCGGCCGTGGGCCGAAGAGACCGGCCACGACGGAGGCAGGCGCAGTGGACGGGGGCACCGGGACCGGGCCCTGGATCTGGCACGAGGGCCGGTGGCACTTGGGCCGCGGCGAGGACGGTCGAGGGCGCCGGGACTGGGCCCGGGATCTGGCACGAAGGCCGGCAGGCCGCCGGGGCCGGGCTCCAGGAGCAAAGTGCTAGGCTGCAGGCCGCCAGAGCCGAGCCAGCGAGGGGAGAGGTGTGCGGGAGGCCGGAGCTCAGCGGACTGGCAAGGGGAGCGCCGGAGCTCAGCTGGCCGACGGGGGGAGTGGCAGAGGCGTCGGCCCAGCTAGCTCGCGCAGGAGATGGCAGCTCGGCCGGTGAGCGCTGGCGGAGGTGGAGGCCCGGACGGCGAGGCCAGCGCTTGGCCGGAGGCGGGGGCGAGGCCGGCTCTGGGCCGCGGGGCGAAGGCCGGGGCGAGACCGGCTCTGGGCCATGAGGCCGGAGGCCGGGGCAAAGCTGGCGCGGGGCTGGCGGCGGAGGCCGGGGCGAGGCCGGCGCTGGGCCGGTGCGTGGGGGGCAGCGGCGTGTGAGAACTGCGAGGGAAGATGGCGGCGGTGGCAGGGAAAGATGGCGACGGTGGCGGGAAAGAAAGCGACGGTGTGCGGGGGAAGAGAAAGCGGCGGCTTGCGGGGGAAGAAAAAGCGGCGCGTCGGGGGAGATAGGGCTGGGGGACGGCGGGGTGGGCGTATATCCCCCTAGCCCCCAACTGACATAGGCTCTAGATGGGCCTTAGCCCATTAGGGCTAGGGGCGGTTCAGTCCAGGGAAGAAAAGAAGAAAAGAAGAAAAGAGAAGAAAAGAAAAGAAGAAGGAAAGAGGAGAAAAGAAGAAAAGGAAGAAGAGAAAGAAGGAAGAGAAAAAAGAAAAGGAAAAAGAAAAGGAAGAAGAAAAAGAAGAAAAGAAAAAAAGGGGGAGAAAAGAAAGAAGAGAAAAGGAAAATAAGATGGAGGGAGAAGTCGTCGGTCCGGCCTGCGCGCCCCTCGGAATTCGTGCGTCGGCTCGGACGGGCGTCACCCGACCGCCCAAACCGGCAAGGGGCTACTATTGGGGGAAGGGTCCCCGCGCTACCCCGAACCGACGGGCTTCTCTTTCACGGCCCCAAGGTCCCCCTCGTCGTATCGACATGTTGTGCCTGACGTCATCGAGTTCTGCTAGCATCCCCGGCAGACGTTGAGGCCAGCGCTCCGTCCCGGCGGACGTTGAGGCCGTGCTCCGTCCTGGCGAGCGTCGGGGCCGTGCTCCGTCCCGGCAGACATCAAGGCCGTGCTTCGTCCCGGTACCCAGGACGACACGTCGACGTAACCCGAGCACTGGGATATTAAAGTATTAAAATATTCCATAAGAATCCTTGTAAAAAGACCAGAATACCCCTAGAGTGTGTTGTTGCTCGAAGGGCATAATTGTAATCTCTCACATCTCTCCCTCAACCCCTATAAATAGGACCTGGGGGGAGAGAGAGGAGATCCATTTTCTCAGAGATAAACGGTAATTTCTAAAATCAATACGAGAGTTTTCACTTCGCCCCGACACGAGTGTTCCACGTTTCGCCTCAACGGTCGCAGTCACACGCGCTTCTCCTCGACGGACACTACACTTGCTTGTACTCCTTCGGTACTCCCGGAGGTCGACGTAACCGATCGGGAGTGCCTAAAGTATACTGCCTAGTCTCGTAGCTACGACAGGGTCTAATTAGGAGAGTGGGTGTTGGCACGGATATAAATGCCTGGAGTGATCCTTGGATCTCTGAAAATGCTGACCATAGGCCTATTGGCAAGCCAGCTGATGCTCAGGTGCAACGAGTCTGTGAATTGATAACAGAGCAGAGGTGGAATGATGCTTGAGCCATCCTGTGACTTCCTCTTGGCAGGCTGAAAAAGGATATCTGGGTCTGGAGTGCGGAGAAAAATGTCTTGTACAGTGTTAGGTCTACTTACCGATTGCTTAGCTCCCAGCTGCCGCCTGCTGGGGCCTCCTCTATAGGTGGCCACCCTCTATGGAAGAAGCTCTAGCAGCTAAAGATCCCTCCGAAAGTCAAGTGCTTTTGGTGGAGAGCTCTCCACAATTTTGTGCCTACAAGAGCCAAGTTACATCGCCGACACGTTGAAAGGATTGGAAATTGTGAGGTGTGCATGGCTGTTGATGAGACTTTGTTCCACATTTTCTTTGACTGCACGTGGGCTAAGCTGTTCTGGGATGCAATGAAGGGTTTAACGGGTATCAAAATCCCTTCTCTCCACCCGCTCTCTTGGTCTGTGGACATCATTGAAGGAAAAAGAATCAAAGATGATCACATCCTATCGTGTGCGGTTTATGGTGTGTGTGGACGGCAAGGAATGACAGAACTCATGGCAAGAACCCAAGGGGCTTTCTGCAATCTGTCAGATGGGCTCGAGATACTTCGTTTGATCTGCTGCACTCGGAGATCCAGCCTTCTCAGTCCTTGGCATCTGCAATTCATGTGGATCGCGCACGTTGGCAATGCCCGGCTACGGGTGTCATGAAGGTGAATGTTGATGCCTCTTACAACCATTCTAGCGGCTCCGGTGCTTCGGGCGTGGTTATTCGCAATGCTGACTGTGATTTTTGCACAGCTCGGGCTCAATGGTATGAGCATCTGGCGTCTGCGCTGGGTGCGGAGGCGTATGCGGCAAGAGATGGTCTGCAGCTTGCTGTGGCGGGAAGGCACAGGAGAATTATCCTTGAAAGTGATTCCCTTCAGCTGGTGCAGTTGTGGCAATGGCAAGATTATCTTCGTTCTGAAATCTCCCCCATCATGAGCGAGATCAAGTAGCTCAATAGCAGTTTAATTTCTTTCCAATTCGTGTTTGCTAAATGCTGTTGTAATGTAGCTGCACATCTTTGTGCTAAAAAGGCATCAAGGGAGCGCCACCTGAACTTATGGGTTAGCCAGGTGCCGGCTTTCCTTTCTGACTGCCTGTTGAAAGATTGTATGCTACCTCCTGATTAATTGAATCTGAGCTCCAGTTTTTCGCCAAAAAAAAGTAAGATCCCACGAGAAAAATGCTTGTCTCTATTGGCAAAGGACAAAAGGGGGTGCAGAAGCTTTACTTGCAACATTATTATGTGAACTTGCGTGGTCTAGTTAAAGGTAGGCCTGAAATCTGTCAACCGACATCACCAACTTAATCTGCTATAATTTGGCTATAATTCAAACGTCTGAAGCCCCTATAATTAATCAAGAATGTGCTAGCATATGCAATAATAATCAGCAATGAAGCGCACCTGTTCTGGTGGTACTACAAGAGCCCGCAGAGGGTTATGTGAGTTCAGGTAGAGAAAATAGTAATGTCAAACCCGAACTTGCATTTGGAGTGACTTCAAGTACTCAATTGCCTCATTCAATATTGATGTTTTATCGGCCTGGAAAAAATTAAAGTGAACCATAAAGATGAAAAATATGGACAGGATAAATTAGATATGTCACCGCTCACCAACAGAATTGAATCAATCCAGGGACATGCACCTGATCAGAAAAGATATGAAATAATGTTTCTTACCTTGTTGCAGTAGGGTACAAGTTCTTGCAATGCACGTATCTTTTCATTGATCCGGTCCCTTCTTCTCTACATCAATCACAAACAATAGCGTAAGAACAATCCAATAACAAGCCACCCTGCTCCAAATAAGATTACTAGTATAATTTCATCTCACCCTCTCCGACATGTTATGAACTTCGGCTGCCGTACTTCTCCGCTTCGATGCGTATTGCCGTGACGATTTGGTCTTCCTCAGTTCCCTCACACTCAGCATCCTGCAATTTTCTCATGGATTCCATTCAGGTCCAACTCAAACAGCATGAAAAAATTAGACCAAGAAACACACCTCATTGTGGCTATCTGAGTCGTCTCTACCAATACCTTTCCTCTTGTGAGCATGGCCACTCTCACTCGGCAACCCAGAACCCCCAAAGTTGCTCCCGGACCTGCCAGACGACGACGTGCCAGTGTCGGCACCGTCACGCATGCTTGCCCCCTGCGGCCCCTCCAACAGCAGTGCCGCACTCCCCTCCCCGCGCTAGTGCTATCTTGTTCGCTTTTGTCAACTAAAGTCGCGCGTAGCACCAACTAACTGATAGCTGATAGAGCATGGACGATTCCAGAAGTTTGAATAGATCTGTTTGGATGAGAGAAGTAGTTGTTGAGAAATATTTAATTGGAAAGGAAGTCGAACTCCCTATGGAACCTGTGAAGAGCTGAAGTATGCCCGCGATTTGGGTTACCAGATTATACCACTCAGGGGTTACTGTTGATAGCAGAATTTGGCTGAGTTAATTTGATTGCTCATGACCGAGTCAGCCCGTCGATAATTGTTAGAATTAGTCTTGACGTGCAACAGAAGGCTTGGCAAATCTAGCGGGCCGAGTAGTCCACAGTATTTGTCGGCGAACAAACGCCGGCGTTGGTGGTCCGGAAGGACCCCCTTTGGGATTCGGCCGAGGAGGCGAAGGAATAGGAGCTATGCACAGACAGGCATTAATGCGCCTGTCGGGCCACGTGTACTGGGAAGGACCTACGAGGGGTGCTCGGGGTTTGAGTGTTCGGGGACTCCCGAGCACATGTCCCGAGCACATGACCTAGGCCATTCCACTGCCTGGGAGGCACTTGCCGTCCCGAGTAGGAGCCAAGTTGCCTTGGATGCTCGGGAAGCATCCATAAGGGATGACTCAGGGCTCCCCTTAATGGCCGAGTGGATACAATGCTCGGGGTGAGCCCCGAGAACCTCCTCTTGACTCCCACGTCCTTGGTGACGTGGCGTCAAGTTCGGCCTTTGCCAGCGGTCTAAGGGACCCTGTTCCCCATATCGCTGACAGTATTTCCGACTGGTCTGACATGACGGGTGATTCAAGCAGAGTGGCTCGCAGCATCCCCGAGTTATCTAGTGTGCCGAGTCGCTCGCAGCGTCCCCGAGTTATCCAGTGTGCCGAGTCGCTTGCGGCATCCCCGAGTTGATCAAAGTACCGAGTAGCTCGCAATTCTTCCGAGTTTTCCAACACGTCGAGTAGCTCGCAGCGCTCTCGGGTTGTCCAAATGTGTCGAGTTGCTCGTAGAATAGCCGAGTCGTTCAACGCGCCGGGTGGCCCAAACCGAGTCATTTCTAGCAGAACTAGGTCGCAGCGCCACGGGTGGGCTAATGCACCGAGTCGTCTACTTCAAAATCTTTTTCGTTGCCAGAGACCTCAACTTGGAGAACAAGGAACAGCGGTTGATCACGGTAATCAAGCTAATCATAGATTCGGCAAGTTACCCGATTTGTATGGAAGGGTATCTCGTATACAAGGTGGTTTCCTATTATAGTTCGAAGATCAGGCGTACTGCACAAGACTTGGAAGGCAAGGATAGAAAGAAAGGAAAATCATATGTACGTACTCAGTTAGGATTAGGAGTCCTGCTCTCCTATGGCCTACTACTGCAGATTGACCCTCTACTGAACCACCTCCACTGACGGGCACACAATGGACCGTCGTTGGAGGGGCTCACCGCTGACGGGCGCCTAGAGGCTCATCAGTGGAGGCGACTGGCAGGCCGGAAGGGAGGACCTCCACTGACGGGCCACTAAGCCGACCGTCAGTGGAGATGCAACCAGGGTGCCATAGATGACGGGTTGTCTCCACTGACGGGCAGGACTTATGAGCCCGTCAGCGGAGATGCAGTCTCCACTGACGGGCGCTGTTTCCGTCCGTCAGTGGTGATACCTCCACGGCTGACTGGGCAGGTGGGTGAACCACTGACGGGCTCTGTTTGTGTGCCCGTCAGTGGTAACATGGCTATATAATACCAGAGGCGGCGCTCGTTGCTGGCCAATGCTCGCGCGCCCACTGGCCAGCGGCGAGCGCCGCCGCCCCATATGCTACCGCCGCCGCCGCCGTCGCCACCCCCTCCCACGCACAAACACTCCCCTCTCCCCAACCCTCCTCCTCTCCCTCTTTTCTTCCTCCCCAAAATCAACAAACCCACAAACACTCTCCTCTCCCCAATCCTCCTCCTCTCCCTTCTTTCTTCCTCCCCAAACTCAACAAGATCTCTCTACATCTAAATCTCTCCTCCTCCCCAAACCCTCCCCTTTCTCCACCTATTTCTAGATCTCTCTCTCTCTCCAACCCAACAAGATCTCTCATCTCTCCCTCCTCCTCTCACTCTCTCCATAGATCTCTCTTTCCTCCCCGGAGTTCCATTCCCTCGCCGAAAAGATCGGTAATAATGCTCTCTTTGGATGAATGAGATACAAAAGTGTTCTTTTCATCTTGTATATGTATTTGATGTGATTGCCGGCCATCTCGTGTCATAGGGATCGATCGATGGATCGCAGTTGGATGTACGAGAACCAGGCGACAGAGAGTTGGGCTATGGCTTTGAATGAGTTTCTTGATGTCGCCGAGCGAGATATGAGGAGAAAAGGTGGCACGAAGATTTGTTGTCCGTGTCGCGATTGCAAAAATTTGGTAATGTTCGATACGAGAGGGAGGGTGACGGTACACCTGGCGCTTAAGGGTTTCATGTCAGGTTATACTCGTTGGATATGTCACGGTGAGGAGGAGGAAGATCAAGTGTTACAGCAAGACGCCGAACACAGAGAGGACGAAGAAGACGAGGGGAGTTTTGAACCTGACGCCGAAGAAGAAACGGGGAACAATTTGGCCGATATGGTGCAGGACATTCACATGGTGGAGCAGGTGGTGATAGATCCTGGGGATGGAAGAGAGGCTGCTAAGTTCACGAGACTAGTTGAAGACTCGCAAACCCCATTGTATACCGGTTCTGATCCAGAGCACACGCGTCTGTCGGTCACGCTGGAACTTCTAAGGATCAAGGCAGCCCATAATTGTCCGGACGAATACTTTGATGAGACATTGGCTTATCTTGCAAAAGTTTTTCCCAAAAACAACTTGTTGCCTACGAGCACCAATGAAGCTAAGAAGGTTGTCAGCCCTCTTGGATTGGACGTGCAGAGGTTCCATGCGTGTCCGAATGACTGCTTTATTTACCACAAGGAGCACGAGAAGCTGTAGAAGTGTCCTACGTGCAACACATCCAGATTCAAGCGGGGTAGAAACCAAGACGAGTGGCGCTCCGGCAAAGGTTGTATGGTATCTTTCAGTCCTTCCCCGTTTGAAGCGTTTATTCGCTAACAAGAAGGAGACAAAGCTGATATGTTGGCACGCCGAGGGGCGAAAAATTGATGATGGCATGATGAGACACCATGTTGATGCTTCGCAGTGATGGGCAATCGACGCCCAGTACGATGATTTTGGAAAAGATCTGAGGAATATCAAGTTCGGTATGAGTACGGACGGAATCAATCCGTTCGGCAACATGAGCAGCAGACATAGCACTTGGCCCGTGGTTCTATGGATGTACAACCTTCCTCTATGGCTGTGCATGAAGTGAAAGTATATACTCCTCTCTATTCTCATTCAAGGGCCGAAGCAACCTGGGAACGATCTGAACGTGTATCAACAGCTGTTTTTTGAAGAACTAGCTACACTATGGGAACCAGGGGCCCAGGTCTGGGACGCTGACCAAGAAGAATATTTCAATCTGAAAGCGCCGTTGTTCACGACGGTCCAAGACTATCCCGCGTACGGATATCAATCCTGCCAGTGTGTTCATGGATACAAAGGATGTGTTAAGTTTTTGGAGTTTACAACAAGTTTACACTTAAAGGGCTCTAAAAAATCATGTTCATGGGCCACCGAAGGTGGCTGAAACAGAATGACCCATGGAGGCAAGAGAAGGAATTGTTTGATAATACTGTTGAGATCCGTTCGGCGCCCCGGGAGAAGACAGGTGTAGAAATCTATGACATCGTGAACACAATGCCCCCTGTTACGCCAGGTAAGACACAACCGCATGTTCCCATGCAGGACGGCGTCTGGAAAAGGAAATCCGTATTTTGGGATTTGCCTTATTGGAGATTCCTAAGCACACGTCACAGCATAGATGTCATGCATGTGGAAAAAAATGTGTGCGACAGCTTGCTTGGTATCCTGCTCAACATGTTAGACAAGACCAAAGATGGACCGAAGGCACGAGCTGACATGGAATTCTTGGGTATAAGAAAGAAGCTGTGGGCAACCAAGCAAATGACCAAGTTGGGCACAGGTGCAGTCAGAATCAAGATGGACTGTCCCGCTGCTTGTTACACCCTGAGCAAAAAAGAGATCGTCAGCTTTTTGGAGTGCCTCCAAGGTGTCAAAGTTTCTTCCGGTTACTCGGCAAACATCGGGAGAATAGTTGACATGAAGACTCGCCGAGTAATTGGTATGAAGTTTCATGATTGTCATGCGATGATCATGCAGATACTTCCTGTTGCAATTAGTGGTCTCATGGAGCCAGAGGTCCGCAAGACAATCTTGAATCTTTGTAACTTTTTCAACACGATCTCTCAGAAGTCGATCTCAGTTACGCATTGCCATAAACTGTAGGAGGAGATCATTGTCGTACTATGTGAACTTGAGATGTACTTCCCTCCAGCATTTTTCGATATCATGGTACATCTCATGATCCATGTCGTCCCAGAGATACTGGACCTAGGTCCCGTGTTCCTACACAACATGTACCCCTTGGAAAGATACAATGGGGTTGTGAAGCGCTATGTTCGGAACAGGTCACAACCGGAAGGTAGCATCATCCAAGGCTATGTTGCCGAAGAGTGTGTCGAGTTCTGCACAGATTACTTGGCTGATCAAAAGTCTATCGGTGTTCCTGTTTCGCGCCACATGGGTAGGCTCGATGGTGAAGGCCACGCACGCGGACAAAAGCCTTTACATGTCTATAGTTCAGTACTGAAAAGATCAGATGACTACGACAGAGCACATCTCGTGGTGTTGCAACACCTGACTGTGGTGCATCCCTATCTTTGGATGCACATGTTAAAGGTAAAAAAAGAAAACCCGAAAAAGGGAGAAACTTGGCTCTCGAAAGAGCACATGACTATCCCAGGCTGACGGGCCCCCCGGCCGTCAGTAGAGGGGCTTAAGCGACCGTTAGTACTGCCCCATTTTGCTGTAGTGCTATAAATATGTAAAGGGTGACGACCGATTGAGAACAACACACAATCGATCAAATCAATCTATTATCTTTTTCATCTACTATTTTCCTCTTGCCCTTGTTTTATGCTTCTCATTCTTTGTTGTTCTTCGTGTTACACGGCAACGAAACTCGAGGCCCTAGGGGCGATCAGGTCGACCTAGGGCAGCCCATAGCCGCCGCACTCCCTGACGGGGTCCCTCCAGGGCGTGTGGGGTTTCGAGTCTTCAAGAGACCTCGCCGGCATGTCTTGCATATCGCGCTCCCGGTGAGGCTCCTCCGGCGACGTGTCCTGCGTATCGCGCTCGACGCCGGGGGCGACACGGTGACGTGTTCATGTACGAACACACTTTTTGGCGACTCCGCTGGGGACAAGGATCATCATGTCTGATAAAAAGGTTCCACAACCCGCCGAGATCAGCGCCGATAACATCATCAAGCCAGGCTATGATGAACTATCGGACGAACATCGCCAAGCCTTTGAAGCATACAAGAGGAAGCGTGAGGAGGAGGATTTGCAGACGTTTCTCGCAAACTTCAAGAAGGATCGTCAAGGCAACATCACTCCGGTTAGAAACATCACGTTCCCTCCTCTACGCAGCAAAGAAGCTACAACCTCTGTAAGTAGCGTCTTTTCTCCCGAGCAGCTAGCCGAGATCCAGAGTTACATTATGAAAGGTAATGATCTCGTGTATCAATCGTTCTTGGATAATATAAATGCCGGGAAAAATACGCCTCAATCGTCTAGCGGTGCTATGGGTGCGATTGCTAATGTAGTAAGGCCTAATCCAACTCTGGCAGTAAGCTCATCCGCACCTCCCATGCCATTGAATTATTACCCTAGCCAAACCAATCAACTTGTGGCTGCACCTACGAACCATAATTTGATCATGAGTGTACCCGGCTCGGTGGCAACGCTGAGTCAAAACCTAATCGCACCTCCGGTGGATACAAACGTGATTAGATCGGTGCCGGGTTACGGTCTGGTGTACATGCCGCAAGTAGCACCCATATCTAGTCATCATATCGCTCCGATGCCATCACCACAGGCATCTTCGTCCACCACGGACGAAGTATTGGCTAAACTCAGAGAGGATGTGAGCAAGATGTTTCAGGAATCCTTTGGAGTTGAGCTGAAGATGAGAAGTCGGGTGTACCAGAAGCCGTACCCTGAGTACTTTGATGCAGTTCCATATCCTCCGGGGTATAAAGCTCCTGACTTCGCTAAGTTTAACGGGGAGGGAACGAAAACGACATGGGAACATGTCAGTCAGTATCTAGCACAGCTAGGAGAAGCCAATTCGCTAAATGAGTTGAAGGTGCGTCTATTCCCTTTATCATTAACTGGCACCGTATTCTCGTGGTTTGCTGCTTTAACCGCATGGCTCTATCCTTTTATGGTCGCAGCTGGAACAAAAATTCCATGATCACTTTTATAGTGGCGACAATGAGCTTAAGTTGTCACATCTTACATCGGTTAGACAAAAACATGATGAATCGGTCACCGATTACGTCAAGAGGTTTAGAGATATAAAGAACCGATGTTATAGCTTAGTGATAACTGAAAGAGACTTGGCTGATCTTGTGCTTAACAGCTTGAGAACTCACATTAGAGAAAGGTTAGAAGGTTATGAGCTTTTGAGCATTAACCAAGCCTTGCAAAAAGCCCTGGCTCAAGAAAGCCGAAGTGTAGAATTCAAAGAAGTTCATAGATCCAAACCCGATCGTCCTAAGCTGCATATGGTCGAATGCGATAGCAATAGCTCGGGCGATGAGGGTGATGTCTATGCTGCCGAGTTTGTTTAGTCCTCCAAGGCCAAACCACATGCTTGTAATGCTCTTAAGCCAGTCCGTAAGAACCGCAAAGAAGATGTGAAGTTCACCTTTGACATAGCTAAGTGTGATAAGATATTTGATGCATTGTTGTAGGATAAAGTCATTAGAATATCACACGCTTTGCCGCCGTTCGAAGAGCTAAAACGGTGAGCTTATTGCAAGTATCATAATTCTTTCTCCCATGCTACTAACGACTGCAATGTTTTTCGGCGGCAGATCCAATCGGCTATCAATGATGGACGATTGAGTTTTGCTGAAATGCAAGTGGACAAACAACCTTTCCCGATGAATGCTGTCAACTTGGAGGGAAAGAAGGTGTTAATTTGGCTCGAGCGAGCCGAATCTGCTAACAAAGATAATATCGTCATTGGTGAACCTAGGGAAATAAAGAAGGACAAGGTCTTGGGAAGAGAAGTCGTACTTGACAAGCAACCCGATGGCAAGGAGACGTTGAGGATTACTATCAGGAACCCTGCACTCGGGGGCCAACTGCCAGCACAAGGAAATGCTCGTGTCAAATTTATCAAGCCCAAGAGTCCAGAAGTCGGCAAGTGGAAAACAAATGAAGCCAAAATGCAGCACAAGCAAGTTAAGCCGACTTTTGATATGTTGCTGTCCAAATATGCCAATCAAGCGGCCGGTTCTGCCCCTAATCGGCCATCACGTCCAAAGCGTACGAGATCACCTCCAAGGCGAGACTTCCAGCATCAAGCAGGAACATATGGACCATGGGTTCTGTAAAAAAATGAAAAAAAAAAAAAAAAATTCAAAAAAAATAAAAAAAACAAGAAAAAAAAAAAAAAAAAAAAAATAAAAAAAAAAAAAAAAAAAAAAAAGGAAAAAAAAAAAAAAAAAAAAAGATAAAAATAAAAAAAAAAAACAAAAAAAAAGAAAAAAAAAAAAAAAAAAAAAAAAAAAAAAAAAAAAAAATAAAAATTAAAAAAAAAAAAAAAAAAAAAAAAAAAAAAAATAAAAAAATAAACAAAAAAAAAAAAAAAAAAAAAAAAAAAAAACAAAAAAAAAAAAAAATATATTCCCCAAAAAAAATCCCCAAAAAAAAAATAAATAAAATAAAAAAAAAGAAATCCACAAAAAACAGCAAACAATAAAAAAAAAAAAAAAATCATCAACAAACAAAAAAAAACAAAAAAAACCAACAAACACAGACTCCAACAAAAAAAAAAAAAACACATGACACAAAAAAAAAAAAAAAAAAATCTAAAAAAGAAAAAAAACCATAACAGAAAATAAAAACAAAAAAAAAAATAAAAATAAAAAACAAACAAAAAAGAAAAAAGAAATAAAAAAAAACAAAATATCCAAAACCCAAAAAAAAAACAAAAAAAAAAAAAACAAAAAAAAAAAAAACCAAACAATAAAATAAATTAAAAAAACTAAAAAAAAAAAAAAAAAACAAAAAAAAAAACATCGAAAAAAAAAAAAAAATAACAAAAAAAAAAAAAAATAACCAAAAAAAAAAAAAAAACAAATAAAAAAAAAAAAAAAGATCTTCTGGCTTAACAGCTTGAGAACTCACCATTAGAAAAGGTTCAAGGTTTATAGCTTTTTTGACATTAACCAAGCCTTGCAAAAAGCCCTGTGCTCAATAAAGCCGAAGTGTAGACTTCAAAGAAGTTCATAGATCCAAACCCGATCGTCCTAATCTGCATTGGTCGACTGCGTAGCAATGCTCGGGCGATGAGGGTGATGTCCTATCTGCCCGAGTTTGTTTAGTTCCTCCAAGGCCCAACCACATGCTTGTTAATGCTCTTTAAGGCCAGTCCTTAAGAACCGCAAAGAAGATGTGAAGTTCACCTTTGACAATAGCTAGTGTGATAAGATTGTGTGCATTGTTGTAGGATATCATTAGAATATCACTCACAACACGCTTTGCCGCCGTTCGAGAGCTAAAACGTGAGCTTATTTGCAGTATCATAATTCTTTCCTCCCATGCTACTAACGACTGGCAATGGTTTTTTCGTCGGCATATCCAATCGGCTATCAATGATAGGACGATTGAGTTTTGCTGAAATGCAAGTGGACAACAACCTTTCCATGAATCTGTCAACCTGGGAGGTAAAGAAGGGGTTAATTTGGGCTCGAGCGAGCCGAATCTGCTAACAAAGATAATATCGTCCATTGTGAACCTAGGGGAAATAAGAAGAACAAGGTCGTGGAAGAGAAGTCGTAGAAACTTACAAGCACCGATGCAATTGAGACGTTGAGGAAGTTACTATCAGGACCCTGCATCGGGGGCCAACTGCCAGCACATAGGAAATGCTCGTTTCAAATTTATCAAGCCCCAGAGTCCAGAAGTCGGCAAGTGGAAAACCAAATGAAGCAAAATGCAGCACAAGCAAGTTAAGCCGACTCTTGATATGTTCTGTCCCAATATGCCAATCAAGCGGCCGGTTCTCTGCCCTAATCGGCCCTCACGTACAACAGCGTAAGACTAGATCAACCTCCAGGCGAGACTGTCCAGCATCAAGCAGGAACATATGGACCATGGGT